>APFE030759877.1:42639-93282 GCA_000404065.3 Pinus taeda | reverse complement strand
TTATATTTAGTCCATAACCCTCGTTCTATTTATGAAGGCTCAAGAAAGAGGTTTTATTTAAGTGAATCCTATGGGCCAAATACCATATTTGTAAAGAGGTATGCTAAATTAATAAAAATATAAATAAACGAGAGGTATGGTAAACAAATAAAACATTTTTTTATATTTACTCCATAAGTCACCTTATATTTACGAACACTAAAAAAAAATGGGTTATATTTAGGTGAAACCTATGGGAAAAATACTATGGGACAAATACCATGGACTAGATTGTTATTAATACCATGCAAAAAACCATTATTAACCCTAATATTAGAATTAATAAAAATATGGCACATGGTATTGACCCATGGTATTCACCAAAATGGCACATGGTATTGACCCATGGTATTCACCTAGAATGTAGCCTATTTAAATGGGGGAATTAAACTAACATAGATCCATCTTTACTCTGGATCTACTAACCCCCGAGAGGTATTATCGTGATATGAAAACTAGCATAGAGTGAAAAAATATTTGATGCTCTTGGGGCTTGGTGGATCAAGAATGGATGTTGTAATTTAATGTAGGTTAAACATTTTAGCTTGGTTAAAATAAAAAATAAAATAAAAATAAACTATTAATTTTATTAATTTTTATAAATTACTAATAGTCATTTTTAAGCTCGAGGTTTATGATAACCCATGGTATTGATAATACCATGTTATTCATTTGGGTCTAGAGTGTTTAGAGGGTAAATTATTTGATCCCTCTAAGAGTGGTAGATGTGGAGTTAAGATGGATATAGGTTGGTTTTTATGATAATGAAGATATTAAATAGACCTAGGAAATTATATTGTAAAAACATCTTAAGGTGAATGGTTAAAGCATAGACATTAGACAAGTATGTTTTTATACTTATATTTTAAAGTGAAACAAATCCAGGGCTAAAAGGAATGGATTGATTGCACTAGTCATCCTTCTATAACTTTCCAACATAGGCTGGAGTAAACATATTGTAATTTGGGTATTTTTCTAACTGCAAACAAGAACATACTTGTGTATTGGCAGGGTGGTTACGAGGTCCCTAGAAGTGATGAATTTGAATTTTTCTTGGTTTTATATATAGTATTAGGTTTTTTCTCATGCTTTCTGTGAATGACACGGGTGAATTTTATCCTACACCCACTAGGTTATCGATATGTAATTTCGTTAATTTTGATTTCAAAAGATATTTTAAAGAAATGCAATGATTTCATTTGTGTATTCAATAAACACAATATTCTAATGGAATTATGCATTTGTGGTTTACCTATACAAATTCCATGGAGAAGTATTAGTGGTGTGAAATTGTCCTCAAGCAGAGGCTTTAGTTTTACTCTTTTCTGGAAGCAAATACTTTTTTCCAACATTTTTGAGTTCCATGAAAAATTTGAAAGTCCTAATAGTATTCAATTATGGGTTCAAGAGAGACATGGTATTCAATTATGGGTTAAAAGAGATCCACACCGAATGATCTATCGGCCTTATCTTCACTTAGTTTAAAACTATTCACTTGGAGAGCCTGCATGTGCCCCCACTTCAAGAGCGTAGTAGAGTCATGTAGGACTTAGAGAAGCTATCTTTAAGCTTTTAGTGTTGATTGGAAAAATGTCTGGGTTCAATAACACCCAGTCGAGCATTAAGCTTCCAATAATGCTAGATTTTAACCTGGAGCACTTTTGTGATTTGGAGTAGATGCCCCCTCGTATTTGTGACACATCTTCAGTTGTGAATTGGACTATTACTAACTGTCATTTCCTTTGAATGTTACCTGATGACTTGGGGAACCTCAACTCTTTAATAATGTTAAGGAAGGAAAGAAAGTACATTACGCTAAGTTCTGTTATGCTTTTCAAGTTTTTCTTGGATATCTACAACGTTTCGGGTAGGAAAGTACATTCTATTAATGAAAATTTGTCTTGATAGAAAGGCCCAATTTCAAATTCTAATGCTTTCAAAAACATTGTATAACTGTAATGTTTCTAAAAGGAAAGCATATTTTTTCAATTTAAGTATTAGATCCCATATTCCAATTTATTTTTCAGTAACCCATTAGGCTTTGTAGCTTTGAATAAATCCATGTCTTTTGATAAGATCCTCTTCCAAATAAAAATGCAGTTTCCTTTTGGAAATAACCACATACAGTGTCTTGATTTTGTTATTGAGAAAATAGAGGTTGTGAAACAAGCCTGTTCCATACAAGGACTTGATTCATTGATTATGTATCAATTATGGCTCTAGATGTAACAATGTCTTGATTTTGTTGCTTGAAAATAGAGGTTATGCTTTACTATTTCACAGAATTTCTTACAATCTTTCCATAAGTATTGATTTGTAATCTCAATCACTGAGGGATGACTGTAATGACAAAGGTAATATTCCATGGTTTGAAGTTCCCCTCTTACTAAATATTTAAATATATCACCACAATTTAACTGTTAGTTAAAGGAATTGTATTTGATTTGTAAACAATTCATTGCATGATTTATAGATTTTGATTTTTTCCCTTTTTTATTTTTTTCTCAGATTTGGTATGAGATATCTTCCAAGATTTGGGTTCCCTAGTTTCCCCACCATAGTATGAGGTTTAGATGCTATCATTAAATATTCTTGGAACATTACAACTTTTCCAGTAAGTGTGCTTTGAAACATTGTTGTTGCTTTTCCATGGTGTTAATGCAAATAAGCACTACAACTAGTGCCATTATTTAGATCAAGTGCCAAAATCTAGGTGGTCTTGTAGTGATGGAGTGATTGTTTTATAGCTACTAAGGTCATATGCATTTTTATCTCTTATGTTGTCCTAAGATATTCAAATTCAGAATAAGAATTCAAGTCTCGTTTCCACTGTAGATTGTAGTCAGTTTCTTGAACATAATATATAGTAGATTATATTTTACTAATCAACTGTGGATGTGATCCCTCGCAGGAAAGAAAATTCAAAGTGACTTTGATTTCACATTGATTTTTCAAAACATCCACACAGGAAAGGAGATTCAAAGTGACACTATGATGGCCATTATGTCAAGCCAGGTGGTCTCACTCCCTTGATCATGAGCACGATTGTGATCAATATGGAAGACTTCATAGTCTAGATTGATTGTTTAGCAGTGATAGTTAGTGGGCTCATTCACAAAAGCTTCTATTTCACTATTCCTTTTTATAGAGTTGTCAGATTCAATTTACAAAGGTTTTAATTACACTATAGAGTTGAGTTTTGAGAGAGTTGTGATTCACAGTGTTTAGTATAGTAGATATGACACTTGAACGAAGACAAGCATAGTAGAGGTATCATACTCTATTATAAGCTTACCTGCATATTATAAGGGACTTGGTTGGCTTTTTTATAATTTTATAAACAAGGTCCATGTCGTGGAAATGTGAAAAAAAACAGTGATATTCCCACCATGTGGCTCTTGTCATATATGGTTTTATACTTTTTCAAAAAATTCTCTAAGAGTTCACAATGCTAAGATTCACTAGGAGTTTACAAAGTTTTATTATTTAGTGAAAGACTTGCCAAGATATTACAAGATTTTATAATGAGTAAAATATCGCCAGCTTGGTGAGAGATTGCAAAATTTATATACATATATATTATAAATTCGCCTTCCATTTTTCCTATATACCATGGAGATTCGCCCATTTATTATATTTATAAATTTAGGGGGGGTTCTTAAAATTTTCACTGGACCATATCCCTAGTGTGGTGGCCATAGTGGGAATGCCACTTCACTTTCTTCCTTATGATCATGGTAGGTTGGCTCATGATGAGACCCCCTATCCTGCATTTGACAATTCAAAACATTCATCTCTTTTTTTTTTTTTATAACATGCTTTCCTATTTATACACAAAGGGTGGTTCAGCCCTCCTTAAGAGTAGGAATGGTGGAAGAAGTCTTAACATCTCAATAGAAAAATATAAACCCTTTGTTCTTATTCCTTAACAATTATCAAAGAAGATTATGGGAATTTAAAAGGAACCAGCATGATAAAGATGACCAAACATGTTGGTATTAGTAGGGTAATGACAACAAAAGTAATGAATAATTGTGTCCTTCCTTCATTCCTTTTTATCAATTCACAGCAATTTCTTGTAAATGTAGCGATTTTACATAATTTGCTGATTTCAGTATGCTCTAGCTTTATATCCATTGCATGAGTGTATAGTTGTACTCCAATGGACCTGAAACAAGAGGAACAACAGGGATCTATAAGCATAAGTAAAAGGAATACAAGAATGTTGTTGTTTGAAATAGGAAGGGAAGAGGAATTCAAGTGTTGTTCCTTTGAAAAAAAGGAATAGCAAAAATGAAAGTGTCATTTCCTTCGAAAAAGGAGCAGTAAAAACCGAACATGACGTTCCTTTAGAAAAGTAACAGCAGAAAACCAAAAGTGTCGTTCCTTTGAAAAAGGAACAACATAAATGCAAGTTCTAAAAAGTGTCATCCCTTTGGAAAAGGAACAACAAAATGCAAATGGCGTTCCTTTGAAAAAGGAACGGAAAAAATTAAAAAGTGTCGTTCCTTTGGAAAAGGAACAACAAAAATGCAAATGTCGTCCCTTTGAAAAAGGAACAGCAAAAATCAAAAAGTGTTGTTCCTTTGGAAAAGGAACAACAAAAATGAAAATGTCGTTCCTTTGAAAAAGGAACAACAAAAATAAAAAATTTCCGTTCCTTTGGAAAAGGAACAGTAGAAATGCAAATGTCGTTCCTTTGAGAAAGGAACAGCAAAAATCAAAAAGTGTCGTTCATTTGGAAAAGGAATAGCATAAACACAAATGTCGTTCCTTTGAGAAAGGAACAGAAAAAATCAAAAAGTGTCGTTCCTTTAGAAAAGGAACAACAAAAACGCAACTGCCGTTCCTTTGAAAAATGAACAGCAAAAATTAAAAAGTGTCGTTCCTTTGGAAAAGGAACAGCAAAAATGCAAATGCCGTTCCTTTGAAAGAGGAACAACAAAAATCAAAAGTGTCGTTCCTTTGGAAAAGGAACAACAAAACACTCAAATGTTGTTCCTTTAGAAAAGGAACAACAAAATGAAAAAGAAAAAGAAATGGCTGAAACAAAAGTGTTGTTCTTTTGAAAAAGGAATAGCAAACAAAAATGTTGTCTTTTTAGAAAAGGAACAGCAAAAATGACAAAAGTATACACAAATGTTGTTTCTTAGAAGAGGAACAGCAGGAAAAATAGAACAAAGAAATTATGTACAAAATATGAAAAAAAAAAGGTGAATCACTTAATGAATCACAGGTGAGGAAGATTTCTCTTCCTCCTGTAGAATTTGCATATTGGAGTCCCCGCATAGTTGCTAACAGAAGGATTCCCGAGTAAGTGGTTTGCGGTATAGTCGAACTCGATGGCCATTTACTTTAAAGGTATGACCAGATCCATCAATAGTGATTAGAGTTAGGGTGCCATTATCATGTACCTTCTAGATTTCATATGGCCCCAGCCAGTGAGTCTGAAGTTTCCTGGGAAAATCCTAAAACTTGGAATCGTATAAGAGCGCCCAGTCTCCTTTGCGGAAGACTTTGTTTTTAATGAGAGCGTCATTCCCTTTAGCTCGCTACTATTGGATTAATGCAATATGTTGAGGGGTAGAGAGATTGATTTCATCTAGCTCATTGATCTGTTGTAATCTATTAATCTATGCCATGTTTAGATCTAGGTTGACTTCTTGTGCTGTTCGCAGTGTTTGGATTTCGAATTCTATGAGGAAAATGGGTTGCTTCCCATACACAAATTGGTATGGTGAATAGCCAGTAGTGCTTCTCCACATTGTTCTGTAGGCGCACAAGGCTTCTGGTAATCTTGTAGCCCAATCGCATCTATGTGATGCAATGGTTTTTGTCAGGATTGCTTCTATTATTTTTTTTTTTGCTTTCTACTTGACCGTTTTCTTGTGGGTGGTATGGAGTAGTAATTTTATGCTAGATATGATAGTTTTTAAGTGTTGCAGCAATCTTATTACCAGCAAATTGCGGTCCACCATCTGTAATTATATCTCTTGGAAGCCCATATCGCACAAATATATGAAATAGGAATTGTATGACAGAATCCTCTGTAGCTCTCGGTAATGCTTCTGCTTCAACCCACTTGGTGACGTATTCTATTGCCACCAGAATATATGTTTTCTGATTCGAAGATGGGTTGATTGGACCAACAAAATCAAGTGCCCATCGCTCAAATGGTTCGACAACCAGTTGTGGGTTCAAGGGCATTTCATCGGCCTGACCAGGGCGTCCTACTCTTTGACAACTGTCACAAGCTTGAACGAACTTCTTTGCATATTTGAAAATCGTAGGCCAATAATACCCTATTTGTAGCACCTTATGTCTAGTTCTCTTATCAGCAAAGTGTCTACCACATTGTCCGTCATGACAAGCTTTCAAAATATCAAAAATTTCATCGTCCTGGACACATCTCCTGATGTGCATATCTAATCCTGTATGAAACAGTTAGCCCCCAATCCAGGAAAATCGAACACTTCGTTGGACAACCTGTTTCCGCTCATTGGGGGTCAGATGTTTTGGTAATTTACCTACTGCTAAGTAGTTCACAACATCAGCATACCGGGCTTTTTTAACAATGACAGCAAACAAATGCTCATCTGGGAATTGATCGTCAAATGCTGTTGCATCCACTAGTTTTGGTATTCGCGAGAGAAAGTCAACTATAGGATTTTCTTTTCCGAGTCTGTCCTTGATTGTAATGTCAAATTCCTACAATAAAATCAGCCATCTAGTTATTCTACCAATTGTGATTGGTTTATTTGCTAAATATTTTATGGTAGAGTGATCTGTATATAAAATAACATGACATCCAGTAATGTAATGCCTGAACTTATTGATAGCAGGGGATAAATTCTTGCTAATATAGTAAATTGCATATGGTTTTTTATCCTCTTCCTGCCCAAGGACTACTCCAATAGCTGTATCTGAGGCATCTGACGAAATCTGGAATGGTAGGTTCCAATTTGGTCCACGAAGGACTGGAGCTGTGGAGACAAGCTTCTTCAGATCTTGAAAAGCACGGTCACATTTTTCTATCCAAAGAAAGTCAACATTACATGTTATTGCATATAGAGGTGCAACAATATGTGAATAATGTTCTATGAACCTTCTATAATAACCAGAGAATCCGAGAAAATTGCGTACCTATGTTTGAGTGGTAGGGGTGGGAATTAGCAAAATTATTTGGATTTTGGTTGGGTCTACTTGTATGCCAGCTACTGAGATATAGTGGCCTAGAATAAGTCCTTTAGTCATCATCATATAGCATTTTTCATGGCTTAAGAAAAGCCTGGTGGCAATGCAACACTGCAGGACTTTTTCCAGTATGTCTAATGCTGGATCAAAATCATCTCCCTACGGTGTAAAATCATCCATGTAGACTTCGAGCCCCTCATTTATTAGGTCTGAAAAAATGTTGAGAATAGCTCTTTGAAATGTGGCAGGAGCATTGCATAAGCCAAAAGGTAAAACTCTGTAGGAAAATGTTCCCCAAGGAGAAGTAAAAGTAGGTTTGTCTTGGTCTTCAGGGGCAATCTGAATTTGATTGTATCCACTGAAGCCATCTAAGAAAGAAAAGAATTTCTTTCCTACCAAAGTGTCTAATACTTGATCAATAAATGGAAGGGGAAAGTGGTCTTTTTTAGTTGCTTTATTTAATTCTCTATAGTCTACACAAATCCTCCATTTTCCATTCTTCTTCGGTACCACAACAAGTGGAGAGATCCATTTACTATCGGAGATAGCGTAGATGAAGTTAACATATAAAAGTTTTTGGAGTTCAGCTTTTACAACTTCTTTTAGATGAGGATTAAGTCTCCTTTGCGGTTGGAGAACAAGTCTCGCATCCTTTTCTATATAAATGTGGTGTGTACATAACTGGGGATCAATTCCTTTCATATTAGGGTAGTCCCATGCAAATGCTTCTTTATGTTTCCTCAATAACTAGATGAGTTTCTTTTCTTGTTCCTAAGTTAGGTTGGCATTAATATTTAAAGTCTTTCCTGGCTCAATTTCCACAATTTTGCTATTCGAGACAAAGGTAGTAGGTATTGGTTGATCATGCATATCTTTAAGAAGATCCTCTTCTAATTCGTTATCAAATGGCGCTTCTATCATATGACAATGTACGTGGGGTCTGGGTTCAACTTGGCTAATGAAATTATTAATAGCATCATCTTCTGTTTGGTCTTTAAAATCGAGGGCCTCCTATATGGTTAATGGAGATCTAATATTTTCTGTAAGGTATGACACAGGGTGCTTGTTATTTTTTATTGTCGTGACACTTGGCTGCGCTGGGGGGTATAAAGCTAGATACTTAATATTTATCCCCCTAGAAATGATCATATTTCCTTGTCGACAACCAATATAAGCATCGACAGTTGCGAGCCAAGGTCTGCCTAAGATAAATGGGTGTCTATCAAGTCGATTTTTGGGGTTTATTATCAGAAAATTGGTCAGATATTCCCAGGAATCAACAGATACCATAACATCCTGTAGTGTGCCCTCTAGCCTAACTACGAAACGATCAACCAGTTATAATAAAGTGGAGGTCGATTTTATTGATGTAATGCCCAATTTTTGGCAAGTAACGGTCGTTAAGATGTTAATTGTAGCTCCTAGATCAACTAAGCCATTAGAGAAGGTTTGACCATAGATCTGTATGGTTACTATTGGATTTCCTAGGTCTTCATATTTAATGGATGTTTCTTTTCCTAATAATAAGTCAGATATAGTGCCAACCACTTGGAATTTTGGGTTATTTGTTATTGTCCTCCTTGGTTTCTTTATACATAGCTCTTTGATAGTTTTTGCATATATCGAGATGTCTTGAATGG
Organism: Pinus taeda; assembly: GCA_000404065.3. NCBI lineage: Eukaryota > Viridiplantae > Streptophyta > Pinopsida > Pinales > Pinaceae > Pinus > Pinus taeda. Next base: position 84,409 of record APFE030759877.1, on the reverse strand, counting down.
CTTGGAGGAGTGGGATTTTTATGTATAGGTTTTGTAATTCTCCCAGAATGTCAAAATCAGGATGTTGTATAGGTTGAGGTATAATCAAGCGTTCTGGGAATGGAGGAGAGGATGTGGTTGCTGGATCATGAATTTGTTGTCTGGGCACGTCCTCTTCCTGTAATGGTTGTTCTATAGGTAACTGATTTTCAACTTGGATTGTTTTATATCCCTCTGTTTCAATGATATGCCCCGATCTTAATTGAAGGTCATCACATTCCTTTAGATCGGTTCCTATTTCTGGTGTTTCGATTATTTGAATGGTCTGGACCAGTCTGTTATTTGGATTGGGGTTGGGTTGGGCTGGGAGTTACGGCCTTAAATTAGACTGGGGATTTTGTTGTAGAGTTGGCAGTGTAGGTTGAGGGAGCGGGATAGTTCCTACTGGTTGATTCATCGGTCTTTACCAATTTTTGTGCTTGGTTTGACTCTGTGAAGTAGGAGGAGTCCATTATAGTGGAAAAACATTGTTTTGCCAATATGGTGGGGTATAGGGAAAATTTGGCCAATTGGGTTGGCTTGCTTGACTCGGCCATGGAGATGATGAAGGGAATGATTGTTGTGACCAATTCGAGAAGGGTGGTTGATTTTGCCACATTGAATTATATTGTTGAGCATGGTATTGCTGAGGTTGGAAAGAAAAAGCTAGGTCTAAAAACATACCTATTTGTCGCGGCTGCCACTAACAGCGCTGATTAAGTAGATACACTGGTTCTGGCTCTTCTTCTGCTTCCTTGTATGCTGCTTTTAATCCAGGAAGTGAGGGGCAGCTCTCTGTGGAGTGGTCTTTTGTACAAATGGCGCAAACTTGAACTGCATCTAATGGAAACTCCTTGTGACTGTGTTTCTTCCTGCATCTGGGACAAAAGATTGCCAAATTCTATTCTGCTTCTTCTTGCCTCTATTTAGCCTACATAATATCAAGTTGTGTTGTCAGCGTCCCCAATATGTTAGTTTTAAAATTTTCTAATAAATTTCCAATTTCTGCACGAGTTAGTCCTTCTGCTGAAATTCTATTATCTCGTGCGAATCGATCATGCTCTGCCCGTTTTAGTCTTGTGCTACCTCTCGAACTCCTGATACATAAATCAATAATGTCAGCAAAATTTTCTTGATAAATATCTCCTTCCCCATAATGTTTAATGTCTCAATCCATCGTTCCTTCATTCCCCTAATTAATGTTGTTTTTAATACATTATCAAGTAAAGGTAATGATGCATAATGAGATCTTTGAAGATTATACTGGAATCGTTCAACATACTCTTCCAATGTTTCATTTGGTTTAACTACCATATGAAATATTTCATCTTTTAATTCTCGATACCTGCTAATCCTGATACTTTTTTAGAAAAGACTCTTTCATTTGACACCAATTATTTATAAAACCACCACCTAATCCCATAAGCCATCTCGAAGCAGCTCCTTTTAATGTAGAAGGAAATAATTTCAGTTTCTGGGATCGGTGGTATAGTCATATCCTCTACACAGCACATCGAATTCAAACAAAAATTCATTCGAATCTTCTGATGTAAGGCCATGGAATGTAGGGATATGCTGAAGGGGAATTGCCTTCATAGGTGCATTGGCTGCAGTATCCACAATGGGGTATTGCAGAGTAGAGGTTTGGGTATTAGGTTGATTCTGGGCCATTTGATCAAATATATGCCAATAGCCTTCTAGGATATCTAGGAGGGTATTCCTAGGTTGTCGATGGGGAATGGCTCTAATGGGAATGGCCTTGACAACACTTCCTTTATCTGGGATGATGAGAGTGCCTAATGTCTGAGGGGATTCAGGTTCTTGAATTTCGTTATAAATGATTTTTGCAACACTCCCCTTATCTGGGCTGCGTAATGGCTGGATTACCCTAAGAGGAGATTTTGGTTCTTCTTCTTCACCTGTTTCTCCCCTTCCTTCACAGAGATTGCTAAGGTTCCATTCTTGCAATGATTTCGAGCTAGAATTTTCAATTTCTTGAAAATATTGCTCTTCAGTTTGACTATGCACCTCAGCAAAGGCTATAGATGGTGATCCTGTGGCCTGAAGGGAACTAGTAGGCTGTCTAGAAATAACTTTTCTAGGTCCTACTAAAGGATGAGATTCTGCTTTCTTAAAGATTTCGTCTATAAAGGTCGATCGACCAAGGGTCACCAGCTCCTTAGCTTTATGAGGCTTGGGTAGAGGTTTGGGATTCTTTTCTAGCTTTTTCTGCTTAGTCATGCACACAAATCAACTGCTAGGTTCTACCCAAACAAAAGAACAACAAATCTGCAGGAAAGCGGGTAGGGGAGCAGGGCTATTACATACTCCTTATGCAGGTTCTTACCTTCCATTTTTAAAACCCAACTCTTTCCTAATAGGTTCCTACACGACTCCGAAAAAGAAACAAATGGCTACACTCTTCTCCAGCAACGCCGGCAAAATGTCGAGCTGTAAAAAGGGTCTGTTTCACCTCTAATTACCTCACATTAACTTATCAATCCAAGAACGATTTGTTATCTCAAAGAGTGTACTCGGTTTGAGGCTGTCATTTGTCAGAGTAATGCTAGTAGTATAGTGTTCAAGAAAATACAAGAGTAAATGGATGCTTGAAAGAAAATCTACCTACAGCAAAATACCTTGAAGCCTAAATCATTCATTTGGAAAAATAAGAAATGTATCAGTCAAGGGTCCAGTAACAATAAATCATCCCTTTGGAAACTGATGTAACCAAAAGTAATCAAGGAATAGATCATCAATCTGGGGACTTGACAACAAATGCCAATACCCACTACAGTTTCAGATCATTCTGCACACCAAAGCAATCAATAATGCAAATAACAGGAAATGGAACAACAATTAAGAAATGGAACAACAACTAGAAAATGTAACAACAACTAAATCTTATGAACAACAACACCTTAATCTACAGAAACAAGTCCAGCAACCTTATCCTACAGAATACTCAAAGGATAAATTGAACAACAAACATAAATGGAACGACAACCAATTACCAATGAAATATAGAACAACGCTTGGAGCCTATGATGCTGAAATAAATAATACACATAGCATACAGAGATATTAAGAAAAAAACTAATCTGAGTCTAATACCGCAAGTATTAATCCTGGTTAGAAAGGGTAACGATCACAATTCATAATGGAACCGCAATATCAATTGAACAACAATCGTATGAAGTATAAACCATAGACAAATATAGTAATACCAGCTTAAGAAGGTTACAGCTTGATTACTCTACAATTAAACAACAATAGCATTCTGTAGAGAACAACAATGTTACATTAACGACTTTTAAAGGAATAGTAATACGTTATAAGATTAGAATGCACATTACAACTTTCTTGTTGTAGAGAACGATATATGAAATATAACGGAGCTGCAATATAAGATAACAAAACACACCAAATTACCGATTCAAGCTGATAATACAAACCACACACGAACTAAAGATAATGATACAGGAGCAAGTGTTCCACCAGGGCCGGGCCCTTAGCCTCCAGGGATACACCGCTTGAAGTTATTCTAGAATCATAGATGGAACAGCAACCAGATTTATATTAAAACATTGAAACAAAGTTACAGTAAATCTCTTCTCAATGAGAGTCGATGATCAAAGTTCAAGTACAGAGCAAAATTACATGACAAATTAATCATCCCCCAGGCTAGCAGTGCTGCCCCTACTTATAACAGCTGAAGCAGAGATATCAAGGATGCAAAAATAGTTAAAGCAGCGATCCCTTAGGATCAAAGGATCCTGAGGGATTCGCCAAGCTGTTAATCCTCAGTTATCCGGCCGTTTTCTTGCGCCGAGTCGATATCTCCTTTTCCTTTCCTTGGTTGAGATGTTTTAATTTACATCGTTTTGTTTGCATATGGTTCCTTGCCAAAGGGACAACGATTAGCTTGGCCTTGTCTTTTTCCTTGGAGCGGAAATCTTTAGTTTTTGCCTTTTCCTGCATAAGAAATAGTGATTATTAGCATTTTCATGTTGCATATAAATCTTTATAGATTTTGTCATGATTTGCCATTATCTTCCTAGTTCATGATGCAAAGATGTTATGAGTTATAAAGAAAAGATGGAAAAATAGTCAATGAAAACATATCTTCTTCAATACTCCATAGCCGCAAGGTTAAGGCTTGAGTTATTCATATGAAATAGGTGTGCCTTGTCCTCTGAAGTTTCAACGTCCAATGATCCCTTCGACAACTGCACTGCGTGGAGGTCTATGGTAAGCTTTGTTGTTAAGGTTGTCTCGATCGCTTGCTTCAAGCTCACTTGACCCACGCTCACTTGTAGAATTCCTATATGTACCTACAATTCCTTAAGAACCTATTGGACCTTGATCTGGATTTAAACAAGAACACAACAAATTATAGAGATAACCATAAACACAGATATGCGGCAGAAAGAATACTTCATTTCATTAATGTAAAACACTGAAATATGCTTACAAACAATAATGGAAATAAAACAACTAGGGCGATAGTACTTATCTCTGAGAAGAGATGTGGCGGCTACATGCCTATGAACTATGTTACAATGAGGCTTGAAGGCCTGTTTATTGTTGAGAAACAATGGAAAACCCTTAACATTCCAAAACCTAACCCTAGAAGATGACACAACAAACTATGGGCTCCATTTGGGTAAATTGGTACATCAACTTCCCGGGGTTGTAACTTTGGCATACGATCTTTGTTTGACGTGTACAATAGTTCATTAGAAAGATCTATCCAAGCACTGCAACTTTGGGAAGGGAAACCATGGACCCATGTTTCCCCCAGATTTCCCAAAAAACATTGTTTAGGGCCTCAAAACGGCTCCAGAAGTTCAGGAACCGAAAAATTGCTAAAAACAGTAAGTTGTGTTACAATTAAAAAAACTGAAAATGCTGAGAGAAACAATGGTGGGGGTCCAGGTGGACTTGGCAGGTGGCCACCACTATCCACCTGGATCATTCCTCCCCCCTTAGGAAGCAATGGTCCCCATTGCGTTGAGTTCCTCCATGAGATGAGGAAACTTTTGCTAAACTTGGTCCCTATTGAGCCACTTGCCTTGGTGAAGGAGTTGGCCTACTTTGACAACTCAATACAGTTGGGTATTTTGTTGGCAAGTGTTCTTGATCTGTGTGTCCATGATTCGATCAGTTGTAGCTTGTTGCATGTAATCTGGATTTAACTCTGTGGGTGTGAGTTGTTCTACAATGTCAGATGTGTCTAGTAATGGTGGAAAGTATGGCCAAAGGCAGTCCACATTGAACACTGGGTGTAGGCCAAGGAATGGGGGAATGCTGAGCTCAAATGCATTGTATCCCACAACCTTAGTAATGGTGTAAGGACCATATCAGAGTGGTCTTAGTTTCCGATAGGCTCCAGTAAGGCATTCCTTTTGCAAATGCAACCAGACTTTGTCACCCACTTGAAACTTGTGTAGCACCCGATGTTGATCATGGCGCTGCTTGTACTTGGCATTTGATTTCTCCATAATGACATGGACCTGCTGGCAAATATGTTGGATGTGCTCAATGAAGCTGGTTGCCTTGTATGTTTTTCACTAGACATGAGCCGAATCTGTGTGAGTAGCTGCAAGTGGCATGGCCACATCAATGGCGCATAGTGGCTGGAATCACAAGCCCACCTGAAAAGGGCTGTAGCCAGTTGAGCTGTGAAGAGCTCAGTTGTAGCTGTGCTGAACATAGGGTAGGCTCTTGTCCCATGTGTGTGGATGCTTTGAGTTGTACATGCGCAGTATGTGTACAATCATCCTATTGACAACCTCTACTTGACCATCAATTTGAGGATGGAAGGCTGTGGACTTAGTGAGTTTGGTGTCTAGCATTGACCAGAGACTGGACCAAAATGTACTCAGGAACCGATTGTCCTAATTTGAGATGATAGATTGTGGGATCCCAAAGTGCAACCACACCCGCTCAAAGAAGAGTTTAGCAGTGGCTTCTGTTGTGATGTTCTTCTTGTAGGCCACCATAATGGCCATCTTTGAGAACCTATTGACGACCACAAAAACACAGTTATTTCCATGCTTAGTGGAAGGAAGGCCTGACATGTAATCCATGGAAATGGATTCCCAAGGTCAACTAGGGGTAGGCAGCGGGTATAGAGGCCTTGCTTCTTGATGGTCGGTTAGGAAATGGCACAGGCAGTACATGACCTTATGTACTTCCCGACATCTTGTCGAAGATTCGGCCAATATAAATACTTTTGCAGTACTACCACCATTTTCTCAACCCCGAAATGCCCAACAGCCTAACTGTAGTGTGCTTCCCAAATCATCTTGGCACGCTCGCTTGAAGGAATACAAAGGTGACCCAGGTGGCATAACAAGGCATCCTGGAGGTGAAAATTTGGAACATGCTGACCCTCCAAGAGTGTTTGGTATGTGTGGTCGAATTCTAGGTCACTTTTGTAGAGAAGTGGCCAATCAGAAGTCTCGTGCCCATAAGATTTGAGCACGGTGGTTAACACCATGATTGGTGGTCAACTGAGGAAACCTGCAACATTATTGTTGCTACCCTTCTTATACTTGATATTCAAATGGAATTTTTGTAGGTATGTAGACCACTTTTGATGGCGATCATTTTGCAATTTCCCTTGGGTCTGTATGAACTGCAGGGGTCGGTGGTCTGTGTGGATGACCGTTTCCTTCCCCAAAATGTAATGCTTCCATTGTCGACAGGACTACACAATGGAATACATCTCTTTTTCATAAGTGGGATACTTCCAGACTGTGTCTGAAAGTGTTTCACTGTGATATGCCACTAGATGCTCATGTTGAGTAAGGACTGCCCCAATAGCATAGTCAGAGGCATCTGTCTCGACCTCAAATGGTTGTTGCAAATCTGGTAACGTGAGCACTGGTGCCATTCAGAGGTGATATTTCAACTCTGCAAATGCCTTCTATTGAGATTCAGACCAAAATAATTTTGTTTTTGCTCCTCCTTTGGTTAATTAACTAAAGTGCCAAGTAATATGAGAAAACCCCAACACGAACCTGCGGTAGAAGTTGGCAAGACCTAGAAAGTTGCGGAGCTCTGTCAGAGTGGTTGGAGATGGCCAATCCAAAATGACTTGGATCTTGGTTGGATCTACATGCACCCCATGTTCATCAATAATGTATCCTAGATACTAAACCTGGGTCATGCCAAAAGTGCATTTCTCCAAATTGGCACATAGCTTGTGTTGTCGTAGTGTTTGGAGAACCTGTTGGATGTAGTGGAGGTGCTCTTCCCAACTCTAGCTAAAGATTAGAATGTCATCCAAGTATACCACTACAAATGAGTTGGTGAATGGCCACAAGATGTCATCCATTAGCCTCATGAAGGTTGCAGGAGCATTCGTCAATCCGAAACGCATAACCATCCATTCGAAAAGGCCCTCCTTGGCTTTGAAGGCATTCCACAAATCAGAGGGTTCGATTGGTACCTGGTGATATCCTGACTTCAGATCGATCTTGCTGAAATATTTTTCCCCATTTAGTTTGTCCAAGAGGTCATCAATCCATGGGATTGGGTACCTATTACAAACAGTGATCTTGTTCAGCACCCGATAGTCAATACAGAGTCTCCAAGTCCCATCCTTCTTTTGTACCAACATGATCGGGCTTCCACAAGGTGATGAACTCAGACGGATGTGACCTATCTACAACAGCTCTTGAATCTACCTCTTAATTTTATTATTCTCCAGAATGGAGCACCGATAAATTGTTCCATTGGGTAGTGGTGCACCTAGGGTCAGATTGATGGAGTGCTTGACTTGACAGTGCAGAGAAACCCCTGCGGGGGAGGTGAAGATGTCCTCGTACTCCTTCACGACCTTGTCCATCTGTAGTTATCGTGCAGAAGGGCCCTGTCTGGAGGTCATGGCCACCATCTTCTTCTTTCCTTGAGGGCGTATCATCAGGAAAACAAATTTCCTATTTTGGAAATGATCTTACTACGTTGTTTTACAGTAATCAAAGAGATGGCGATAGGCGGTGCTACCTCTGGTATCCTGTACAACTTATTTCTCATTGTAATAATAATAGCGCGGGGCCTTAATTCTTCCATAGCATGTCACTTCCACAAGTATGGTTGTCCTAATAATACATTGCAAACTTCAAGGGGACCAATGTCACACAATACCTCATCCATGAAGGGCTTGATTTTGTATGGAAGGTGACACTGCTGGATCACGCAAAGATCCCATCCTTGGTGAAGCCACCCGATGGTGTATGGTTGTGGATGTGTTGTGGTTGGTAAGCCCAACTGCTTCATGACTTCTGCCAAAATGAGGTTCTTTTGGCTCCTGCTATCAACAATGAATTGTAGCGGGGAGCCCTTTACCCACATCTGGGAGTGGAAGGGATGCTCCTCCTCCTCTAGATCTTCGGGTTCCTTCTTCTGTATCTTCGTGGTGGAAACGGTGGCATTGGGCTCCGCATCAATAATCTGCTTCCCTTTGTCATTCCTCTTGTTGGGTTCTGAATCAGAGTCAGAACACGCATCTGATTCTGAAACCTTTAGCTCATCCATCAGTGACTGCTTGTCCTGACACTCACTTGTGTCATGAGTGGAGCTCTTATGGAACTCACACCATTTTCCCATGTCCTTTTTTGGCTTCGCAGTGCTGTTCTTTGCTTTTAGTTTTGACGAGTTGTCTTGGGTTGCCCCACTTGGCTTTGTCCTTTGTTCTATGGTTTAGGGGCACCTTTCCCTTGCTTCGGATTCACAGATCCAAAGTCTCGCTTCTTCTGCTTAAAATTCTGCTAGACCTTGATAACATATTGGTATGTTGTGCCGAGCAAGGAGATGTTTAGGAATTCTATTTCTTCCTAGATGTACTTGTGTAGGCAGTCGTGGTATTTGAGTGTCAAATGCTACTTCGAATCCTTGATACCCAGCTTTGTGCAAAGGGTATGGAAAAGATTGGTGAACTCCAGCACGTCTTGGTCCCTTCCCTGCTGCAGCGTGGTCCACTTTATGTATTGATCCTCATAGATTTCGACAGGGTAGTATTGCTCCTTGATGGCATCCCGGAATGAATTCTAGGTGGGTGTGGCTGAAAATAGTGAGCCGGTATTTTCATCCTTCTACTCGCAGTAGGTTTCCCACTAGTCCTTGACGTGGGGGGCTGCTTTGAGAAGAGCGAAAATAATCCTTTCCCGACTCGAAAATTCATGAACAGAAAAATAACCCTCTAGAATATTTAACCATTATCTATGGCATCTACATCTATCTGACCCTCGAATATGGGGATTTCAAAATAAACGTGTACCTTAAAGGGCGTGGCGTTACCAAAGTAGCTGCTGGAAGCCGATGCATCGCTTCTAGATAGCCGCTGAAGGATTTGGGCAAAGTTGTCCATCATCGCGTTTCTTTGTTGCTTGAGGGCTTCTTAGAGAAATATTTTGATAGGATCTCCTACCCCCTCGTCTTTCCTCTCATCCACCATGGGAGGCCGTCGGGATTAGTGAGGCTGGTCTTGCAAAGGTTCGACCAGTTCAAGCCCTAACTCCTTATATCCCGACCTCATTGGGGACATGCAAAGAAAAATAGAGAAAAAGCAGACTGCTTTGATACCACTGATTTGGATTTAAATAGGAACGCAACAAATTACAAAGATAACCATAAACACACATATGCAGTGGAAAGAATACTTCATTTCATTAATTTAAAATACTAAAATATGCTTACAAACAGTAATGGAAATAAAACAATTAGGGCGATGGTAGTTTATCTTTGAGAAGAGATGTGGTGGCTACATGCCTCCGAATTGTGTTATAATGAGGCTCAAAGGACTATTTATTGTTGAGAAACAACGAAAAACCCTTAACATTCCAAAACCTAACACTAGAAGATGAAATCCCAAACTGTGGGCCCCATTTGGGTAAATTGGTACATCAACTTCTCCCGGGTCATAACTTTGGCATACGATCTTTGTTTGATGCATAAAATAGCTCATTAGAAAGATTTATCTGAGCACTACAACTTTGGGAAAGGAAACATGGGTCCATGGACCCATGTTGCCCCTAGATTTCCCAAAAATTTCGTTTAGGGCCACAAAATGGCTCTGGAAGTTCAGGACCCAAAAAACTACTAAAAACAGTAAGTTGTGCTACAATTAAGGAAACAGAAAATGCTGAGAGAAAAAATGGTGGGGGTCCAGGTGGACTTGGCAGGTGACCACCACTATTCACCTGGATCATTCCTCGCCCCTTAGGAATCCATGGTCCCCATTGCATTGAGTTCCTCCATGAGATGAGGAAACTTCTGCTGAACTTGGTCCCTAGTGAGCCACTTGCCTTGGTGAAGGAGTTGGCCTGCTTTGACAACTCGATACATTTGGATATTCTATTGGAAAGTGTTCTTGGTTTATGTTTCCATGATTCGATCAGTTGTAGCTTGTTCCATGAAATCTAGATTTAACTCTGTGGGTGCGAGTTGTTCTGCAATGTCGAATGTGTCTAGTATTGGTAGAAAGTATGGTCGAAGGCGGTCCACATTGAACACTGGTTGCAGGCCAAGGAATGGGGGAATGCTGAGCTCAAATGCATTGTCTCCCACAGCCTTAGTAATGGTGTAAGGACCATATCGGAGTGGTCTCAGTTTCAGATAGGCTCCAGTAAGGTGTTCTTTTTGCAAATGCAACCAGACTTTGTCACCCACCTGAAACTTGTGTGGCACCCGATGTTGATCATGGCGCTGCTTGTACTTGGTATTTGATTTCTCCAAAATTTCATGGACTTGCTAGTGAATATGTTGGATGTGCTCAATGAAGCAAGTTGCCTTGTCTTTTTTAGACTGGACATCAGCCAAATCTATGTGAGTAGCTCCAACTGGCATGGCCACATCAATGGGGCATAGTGGCTAGAATTGCAAGCCCACCTAAAAATGGTTGTAGCCAGTCGAGCTATGAAGAGCTCGGTTGTAGCTGTGATAAACATAGGGGAGGCTCTCATCCCATGTGCATGGATTCTTTGAGTTGTACATGTGTAGAATGTGTACAATCATCCTATTGACAACCTCTGTTTGGCCATTAGTTTGAGGATGCAAGGTTGTGGACTTAGTGAGTTTGGTCTCCAGCATTGACCAGAGACTGGACCAAAATGTACTGAGGAACTGATTGTCCCGATCTGAGATGATATACTGTGGGATCCCAAAGTGCAACCACACTCGTTCAAAGAAGAGTTTAGCAGTGGCTTTTGCTGTGATATTCTTCTTGCAGGCCACCATAATGGCCATCTTTGAGAACCTGTTGACGACCATCTTTGAACCCTTCGAGAGTGTCTGGTATGTGTGCCCAAATTCTGGGTTGCTTTTGTAGAGAAGTGTCCAATGAAAAGTCTCGTGCCCACAAGAGCATGGTGGTTAACGCCATGATCGGTGGTCGACTGAGGCAATTTGCAACATTATTGGTGCTACCCTTCTTATACTTGATATTCAAATGGAACCTTTGCAGGTATGTAGACCACTTTTGATGGCGATCATTCTGTAATTTCCCTTGGGTTTGTATGAACTGCATGGGTCGGTGGTCTGTGTGGATGACCATTTCCTTCCCCAAAATGTAATTCTTCCATTTTCGGCACGCCTACACAATGGAATACATCTCTTTGTCATAAGTGGGATACTTCCAGACTGTGTCTGAAAGTGTTTCACTGTGATATGCCACTGGATGCCCATGTTGAGTAAGGACTACCCTAATAGCATAGTCAGAGGCATCTATGTCGACCTCAAATGGTTGTTGCAAATCTGGTAACACGAGCACTGGTGCCGTGCAAAGGCGATTTTTCAACTCTGTGAATGCATTCTGTTGAGATTCAGACCAAAAGAATTTTTCTTTCACTCCTTCTTTGGTGACTTGACTCAAGGGCCAAGTAATATGAGAAAACCCCAACATGAACCTCCGGTAGAAGTTGGCAAGACCTAGAAAGCTGTGAAGCTCTGTCAGAGTGGTTGTGGATGGCCAATCACAAATGACTTGGATCTTGGCTGGATCAACATGCACTCCCTGTTCATCAATAATGTATCCCAGATATGGAACTTGGGTCATGCCAAAAGTGCATTTCTCCAAATTGGCACATAGCTTGTGTTGCCGCAGTCTTTGGAGAACCTATCAGATGTGGTGGAGGTGCTCTTCCCAACTCTGGCTGAAGATCAGAATGTCATCCAAGTATACCACTACAAATGAGTTGGTGAATGGCCACAAGATTTCATCCATTAGCCTCATTAAGGTTGCAAGAGAATTCGTCAATCCGAAAGGCATAACCAACAATTTGGAAAGGCCCTCCTTGGCTTTGAAGGCAATTTTCCACAGATCAGAGGGTTCGATTGGTACCTGGTGATATCCTAACTTCAAATCGATCTTGTTGAAATATTTTGCCCCCTTTAGTTGGTTCAGGAGGTCATCAATCCATGGGATCGAGTACCTATTATGGACAGTGATCTTGTTCATTGCCCGATAGTCAATATAGAGTCTCCAAGTCCCATCCTTCTTCTGTACCAACACGATCGGGCTCCCACAAGGTGATAAACTCGGACAGATGTGACCTTTCTACAGCAGCTCCTAAATCTGCCTCTTAATTTCATCATTCTCCAGAATGGAGCACCGATAAATTGGTCCATTAGGTAGTGATGCACCTTGGGTCATATCGATGGAGTCTTGGCCTGACAGTGCAGAGGAACCCCTGCAGGGGAGGTGAAGATGTCCTCGTACTCCTTCACGACTTTGTCCATTTGTAGTTGTCATGCGGAGGGGCCCTATATGGAGGTCGTGGCCACCATCTTCTTCTTTCCTTGAGGGTGTATCATTAGGAAAACAAATTTTCCTGTTTTGGAAATGATCTCACTACATTGTTTTGCAGTAATCAAAGAGATGGTAGTAGGTGGTGTTACCTCTGGTATCCTGTACAACTTATTTCTCAATGTAATAATAACTGCACGAGGCCTTGATTCATACACAACATGTCACTTCCACAAGTATGGTTGTCTTAATAATACATCAAAAACTTGAAGGGGAACAATGTCACACAATACCTCATCTGTGAAGGGCTTGATGTTCTATGGAAGGTGACACTGCCGGCTCATGCGAAGATCCCATCCTTGGTGAAGCAAACCGATGGTGTATGGTTGTGGATGTGTTGTGGTTGGTAAGCCCAACCACTTCATGAATTCTACTGAAATAAGGTTCTTTTGGCTCCCGCTATTGATAGTGAACTGTAGTGGGGATCCCTTTACCCACATCTGGGAGTGGAAGAGACACTTCTCCTCCTCTAGATCTTCGGGTTCCTCCTTCTGTATATTCATGGTGGCAATGCTGGCATTGGGCTCTGCATCGATAATCTGCTTCCCTTTGTCATTCCCCTTCTTGGGTTCTAACTCAAAGTCAAAACATGCATCTGATTCTGAAACCTTTAGCTCAACAACTAATGACTACTTGGCCTGACACTCACTTATGTTGTGAGTGGGGCTCTTATGGAACTCACACCATTTTCTTGTGTCCTTTTTCAGCTTCACGGTGCTGTTCTTTGCTTGCAGCTTTCGCAGGTTGTCTTGGGCTACCCTGCCTTGGCTTTGTCCTTTGTTTTGTGGTTTAGGGGAACCTTTCACTTGCTTCGGCTTTGCAGATCCAAAGTCTCGCTTCTTCTGCTTAAACTCCTGCTTGACCTTGATGGTATATCAGTATGTTGTGTCGAGCGAGGAGATGTTCAGGAATTCTATTTCTTCCTAGATGTACTTGGGTAGGTAGCCCTAGTATTTGAGTATCAAATGCTGCTCCAAATCCTTGATACCCAGCTTTGTGTGTAGGGTATGGAAAAGATTGGTGAACTCCGACACATCTTGGTCCCTTCCCTGCCGCAGCGTGGTCCACTTTATGTATTGATCCTCATAACTTCTGACAAGGTAGTACTGCTACTTGATGGAATCCCGGAATGAATTCTAGGTGGGTGCGGCTAAAAATAGTGAGCCGATATTTTCATCCTTTTGCTCGCAGTAGGCTTCCCACCAGTCCTTGATGTGGGGGGTTGCTTTGAGAAGAGCGAAAACACTCCTTTCTCGACTCAAAAATTCATGAACAAAAAAATAACCCTCTAGCAGATTTAACTATTTATCTATGACATCTGTGTCTATCTGAACCTCGAATACGGGGATTTCAAAATTAACTTGTACCTTAAAGGGCATGGCATTACCAAAGTAGCTGTTGGAAGTCGATACGTCGCTTCTTGGTAGCCACTGATGGATCTGGGCAAAGCTGTCCATCATCGCGTTCCTTTGTCACCCGAGGGCTTCTTCAAGCAAGATTTTGATAGGATCTCCTACCCCCTCGTCTTTATTCTCATCTGCCATGGGAAGTCGTCGATATTTGCGAGGCTAGTCTTGCAAAGGTTTGACCAATTCAAGCCCTAACTCCTTATATCCCGACCTCATTGGAGACATGCAAAGAAAAACAGAGAAAAAGTAGATCACTCTGATACCACTAATCCAGATTTAAATAGGAACGCAAAAAATTAGAGAGATAACCATAAACATAGATATGCAGTGGAAAGAATACTTCATTTCATTAATGTAAAATACTGAAATATGCTTACAAATAGTAATAGAAATAAAATAGCTAGGGCGATGGTAGCTTATCTCTGAGAAGAAATGTGGCAGCTACATGCCTCTGAACTGTGTTACAATGAGGCTTAAAGGCCTATTTATTGTTGAGAAACAATGGAAAACGCCTAACATTCCAAAATCTAACCCTAGAAGATGAAACACCAAACTGTGGGCCCTATTTGGGTAAATTGGTACATCAACTTCCCGAGGTCGTAACTTTGGCATACGATCTCCGTTTGACGCATACAATAGCTCGTTAAAAAGATCTATTCAAGCAATACAACTTTGGTAAGGGACCTTTGTTGCCCCCAGATTTCCCAAGAAAACGTCATTTAGGGCCTCAAAATGGCTCTAGAAGTTCAGGACCGAAAAACTACTAAAAACAGTAAGTTGTGCTATAATTAAGGAAACTGAAAATGCTAAGAGAAACAATGGTGGGGGTCCAAGTGGACTTGGAAGGTGGCCACCACTATCCACCTAGATCATTCCTCCCCCCTT
This sequence comes from Pinus taeda, assembly GCA_000404065.3. NCBI lineage: Eukaryota > Viridiplantae > Streptophyta > Pinopsida > Pinales > Pinaceae > Pinus > Pinus taeda. Next base: position 69,283 of record APFE030759877.1, on the reverse strand, counting down.
AGGAAGCAATGGTCCCCATTGCGTTGAGTTCCTCCATGAGATGAGGAAACTTCTATTGAACTTGGTCCCTACCCTGGTGAAGGAGTTGGCCTAGTTTGACAACTCAATATAGTTGGATATTCTGTTGGTGAGTGTTCTTGATCTGTGTGTCCATGATCCGATCAGTTACAGCTTGTTCCATGCAATCTGGATTTAACTCTATGGGTGTGAGTTATTCTGCAATGTCAGATGTCTCTAGTAATGGTGGAAGGTATGGCCAAAGGCAGTCCACATTGAACACTGGGTGCAGGCCAAGGAATGGGGGAATGCTAAGCTCAAATGCATTGTCTCCCACAACCTTAGTAATGGTGTAAGGACCATATCGGAGTGGTATTAGTTTCCAATAGGCTCCAGTAAGGCATTCCTTTTGCAAATGCAACCAGACTTTGTCGCCCACCTGGAACTTGTTTGGCACCTGATGTTGATCATGGCGCTGCTTGTACTTGGCATTTGATTTCTCTAGAATTTCATGGACCTACTAGCGAATATGTTGGATGTGCTCAATGAAGTTGGTTGCCTTGTTTATTTCGGACTAGACATGAGCTGTATCTGTGTGAGTAGTTGCAAGTGGCATGGCCACATCAATGGGGCATAGTGGCTGGAATCCCAAGCCCACCTGAAAAGGGTTGTAGCTAGTCAAGCTATGAAGAGCTCGATTGTAGTTGTGCTGAACATAGGGGAGGCTCTCATCCCATGTGCATGGATGCTTTGAGTTGTACATGCGCAGAATGTGTACAATCATCCTATTGACAACCTCTGTTTGGCCATCAGTTTGAGGATGGAAGGCTGTGGACTTAGTGAGTTTAGTGTCCAGCATTGACCAGAGACTGGACCAAAATGTACTCAGGAACCCACTGTCCCGATCTAAGATGATAGGTTGTGGGATCCCAAAGTGCACCCACACTCGTTCAAAGAAGAGTTTAGCAGTGGCTTCTGCTGTGATATTCTTCTTGCAGGTCGCCATAATGGCCATCTTTGAGAACCTGTTAACAACCACAAAAACACAGTAATTTCCATGCTTAGTGGAAGGAAGGCCTAACATGTAATCCATGGAGATGGATTTCGAAGATCGACTAGGGGTAGGCAGTAGGGTATAGAGGCCTTGCTTCTTGATGGTCGGTTTCGCAATGGCGCAGGAAGTACATGATATGATGTACTTCCCAACATCTTGTCGAAGGTTTGGCCAATAGAAATACTTTTGTAGTACTACGACCATTTTCTCAACCCGAAAATGCCCAGCAGCCTGACTGTAGTGTGCTTCCCAAATCATCTTGGCACGCGCGCTTAAAGGAACACAAAGGTGACCCAGGTGGCATAATAGGGTATCCTGGAGGTGAAAATCTAGAACATGCTGACCCTCCGACAATGTCTGGTATGTGTGGCCGAATTCTGGGTCATTTTTGTAGAGAAGTGGCTAATTAGAAGTCTCGTTCCCACAAGAGTTGAGCACGGTGGTTAACGCCATGATCGGTGGTGGACTGAGGTAATCTATAACATTATTGGTGCTGCCCTTCTTATAATTGATATTCAAATGGAATTGTTGTAGGTTTTTATACCACTTCTGATGGAGATGATTCTGTAATTTCCCTTAGGTCTGTATGAACTCTAGGGGTCAGTGGTCTGTGTGGATGACTGTTTCCTTCCCCAAAATGTAATGCTTCCATTGTTGGTAGGCCTACACAATGGAATACATCTCTTTGTCATAAGTGGGATACTTCTGGACTATGTCTGAAAGTGTTTCACTGTGATATGCCACTAGATGCCCGTGTTGAGTAAGGACTACCCCAATAGCATAGTCAGAGACATCTGTCTCGGCCTCAAATGGTTGTTGCAAATCTGGTAACGCGAGCACTTGTGCCATGAAGAGGTGATTTTCAACTCTATGAATTCCTTCTGTTGAGATTTAGACCAAAAGAACTTTGCTTTTGCTCCTCCTTTGGTGACTTGACTCAAGGGCCAAGTAAATTAAAAAACCCCAACACGAACCTGCAGTAGAAGCTGGCAAGATCTAGAAAGCTACGGAGCTCTGTCAGAGTGGTTGGAGATGGCCAATCCCGAATGAGTTGGATCTTGGCTGGATCCACATGCACCCCCTGTTCATCAATAATGTATCCCAGATACTAAACCTGGGTCACGCCAAAAGTGCATTTCTCCAAATTGGCAGATAGCTTGTGTTGCCGTAGTGTTTGGAAAACTTGTCGGATGTGGTGGAGGTGCTCTTCCCAACTCTCGCTGAAGATCAGAATGTCATCGACATATACCACTAGAAATGAGTTGGTGAATGGCTGCAAGATGTCATTCATTAGCCTCATGAAGGTTGCAGGAGCATTCATAAATCTGAAAGGCATAACCAACCAATCGAAAAGGCCCTCCTTGGATTTGAAGGCAGTCTTCTACAAATCAGAGGGTTCGATTGGTACCTGGTGATATCCTGACTTCAGATCGATCTTGCTGAAATATTTTTCCCCCTTTAGTTGGTCTAGGAGGTCATCAATCCACGGGATCAGGTGCCTATTACAGACAGTGATCTTGTTTAGCGCCCGATAGTCAATATAGAGTCTCCAAGTCCCATCCTTCTTCTGTACCAACACGATCAGGCTCCCACAAGGTGATGAACTCAGAGGGATGTGACCTTTCTATAGAAGCTCCTGAATCTGTCTCTTAATTTCATCATTCTCTAGAATGGAGCAACGATAAATTGGTCCATTGGGTAGCAGTGCACCTAGGGTTAGATTGATGGATTACTTGACCTGACAATGTAGAGGAACTCTTGCAGGGGAGGTGAAGATGTCCTCGTACTCCTTCATGACCTTGTCCATTTGTATTTGTCATGCGGAGGGTCCCTGTCTGGAGGTCATGGCCACTATCTTCTTCTTTTCTTGAAGGCATATCATCAGGAAAACAAATTTCCTGGTTTTGGAAATGAGCTTACTACATTGTTTTACAGTAATCAAAGAGATGGTGGTAGGCGGTGCTACCTCTGGTATCCTATACAACTTGTTTCCCAATGTAATAATAACAACATGGGGCCTTGATTCATACACAACATGTCACTTCCACAAGTATGGTTGTCCTATTAATACATCACAAACTTCAAGGGGAGCAATATCACACAATACCTCATCTGTGGAGGGCTTGATGTTGTATGGAAGGTGACACTGCTGGCTCATGCGAAGATCCCGTCCTCGATGAAGCCACCCAATGGTGTATGGTTTTGGATGTGTTGTGGTCGGTGAGCCCAACTGCTTCATGACTTCTACCGAAATGAGGTTCTTTTGGCTCCTGCTATCGACAATGAACTGTAGTGGGGAGCCCTTTACCCACATCTGGGAGTGGAAGAGACACTCCTCCTCCTTTAGATCTTCGGGTTCCTCCTTCTGTATCTTCATGGTGGCAACGGTAGCGTTGGGCTCTACATCCATAATCTGTTTCCCTTTGTCATTCCCCTTGTTGGGTTCTGACTCAGAGTCAGAACATGCATCTGATTCTAAAATCTTTAGCTCAGCCACCAGTGACCGCTTGGCTTGACACTCACTTGTGTTGTGAGTGGAGCTCTTATGTAACTCACACCATTTTCTCGTGTCCTTTTTCGACTTCGAGGTGTTGTTCTTTGCTTGCAGCTTTGGTGGGTTGTCTTGGGCTGCCCTGCCTTGGCTTTGTCCTTTGTTTTATGGTTTAGGGGCACCTTTCCCTTGCTTCAGATTCACAGATCGAAAGTCTCGCTTCTTCTGCTTAAACTTTTGCTCGACCTTGATGGCATATCGGTATTTTGTGGCGAGCACGGAGATGTTCAGGAATTCTATTTCTTCCTGGATGTACTTGTGTAGGCAGCTGTGGTATTTGAGTATCAAATGCTGCTCCAAATCCTTGATACCCAACTTTGTGTGAAGGGTATGGAAAATATTGGTGAACTCCGACACATCTTGGTCCCTTCCCTGCCGCAACGTGGTCCACTTTATGTATTGATCCTCATAGCTTATGATAGGGTAGTACTGCTCCTTGATGGCATCTCGGAATGAATTCTAGGTGGGTGCAGCTGAAAATAGTGAGCCGGTATTTTCATCCTTCTGCTCGCAGTAGATTTCCCACCAGTCCTTGACGTGGGGGGTTGCTTTGAGAAGAGCGAAAACAATCCTTTCCCGACTCGAAAGTTCATGAACTGAAAAATAACCCTCTAGTAGATTTAACCATTTATCTACGACATCTTTGTCTATCTAACCCTCGAATATGGGGATTTCAAAATTAACTTGTACCTTAAAGGGAGTGGTGTTACCAGAGTAGCTGCTGGAAGCCAATGTGTCACTTCTGGGTAGCTGCTGAAGGATATGGGCAAAGTTATCCATCATCCCGTTCCTTTGTCACTCGAGGGCTTCTTCGAGCAAGATTTTGATAGGATCTCCCGCCCCCTCGTCTTTCTGCTCATATGCCATGGGAGGCTGTCGGGATTTGCGAGGTTGTTCTTGCAAAGGTTCGACCAGTTCAAGCCCTAACTCCTTATATCCTGACCTCGTTGGGGACATGCAAAGAAAAACAGAGAAAAAGCAGACCACTTTGATACCACTGATCCAAGTTTAAACAGTAACGCAAAAAATTACAGAGATAACCATATGCACAGATATGCAGCGGAAAGAATACTTCATTTCATTAATGTAAAATACTGAAATATGCTTACAAACAGTAATGGAAATAAAACAACTAGGGCGATGGTAGCTTATCTCTGAGAAGAGATGTGGGGGCTACATGCCTCTGAATTGTGTTACAATTAGGGTCGAAGGCCTATTTATTGTTGAGAAATGGTGGAAAACCCTTAAAATTCCAAAACCTAACCCTAGAAGATGAAACGCCAAATTGTGGGCCCCGTTTGGGTAAATTGGTACATCAACTTCCCGGGGTCGTAACTTTGGCATACGATCTCCGTTTGATGCGTACAATAGCTCGCTAGAAAGATCTATCCGAGCACTACAACTTTGGTAAGGGAAAAATTTGTCCATGGACCCATGTTGCTCTCATATTTCCAAAAAAACATCATTTAGGGCCTCAAAATGGCTCCGGAAGTTTAGGACCCGAAAAACTGCTAAACATAGTAAGTTATGCTACAATTGAGGAAATTGAAAATGCTGAGAGAAGTAATGGTGGGGGTCCAGGTGGACTTGGAAGGTGGCCACCACTATCCACCTAGATCAGACTTTCATCAATACTTATTGCTATTGATATTTGATGTGTCCCCAAATGTTTTCCATCGCAGATTTGATGACATCCCCAATTTCATAAAAGTCCCCCTCTATGAGGGTCGAAGTCCTCTGTGCCCACGAAGGGTTTGTGCCACCCTCTTCCTCCTCGATAGTTTCTGCGTTGTCTGGGTGCTCTGTCTTTGGCACAGATGGTTCCTCTGGGTCAATTGTGACCTTCTTTGGGTCTTTCTTTGGGTCTTTCTTCAGATCTTTCTTCTCAACCTTCGTCTTGGTAGTGGTCTTGTTTGTGCCTGCTGCAGTCATCATGTCGGTCAGGGTGATCCAATTGCTCAACCACTTATTGATAATGGCCAAAATATTTTCTTTTGTTACCAGATATGGAAACACATTCCAATCTTCCATCAAATCCTTCTTGGCACTATATACACATTGTGAAAATCAGCCTTGAACTTTGCAACATCATGATATTAAGAAAATAGGATTAGTGATAATTGTCGTTGTTGGTTAATCATCATGCGCAGGTCCATTTCAAACATAACCCAAAACATATTATTCTCCATGGCCCTTATAGTGTCTTTGGATGCCCATGACGAGGCATATCATGCATCTTCATAGATATCCAGGCCACCATGGGGAAGTGTGATCCCTCTAGTGCTCTCCAATCAATTAATGTAATCAGAAATAACATCCATGCATAATGAAATGATTTTCCTTCCTCCTCTACTTTGTGGCAATCATCTAGGAATTCTCAACACAAGTACCCTGCCTAGTTGAACTAGACTCCCTGGCTTCATTATGCATCCAAGGAGACAACAGGGGCTAGCACTACATCTGCCCAATACTTTCTAATAGTCTTCTAGGCCAAAATAGAGGCAGAAAACCACACAGCCTTATCGCTAATAGAGCTAACAACGTAGCTCTAGAAGTTCTTAATCAATCTAAAGTCACTCTTCATTTTATTTTCTAGTTTCTTCTCCTATGACTTTCCTACAAAAGAATCATCCAGATTCACCCCCCAACAAGGTAGCGTGGTAATCTGTTTGATCAACATCTCATTAATAGGGATGGGCATCCTGAGCCAAAGACACTCATCGTGCACCAGAGCCAACAATTGGTGCACACATATAGTATTTATATTACTACGCCTGAAATGTGGAACATACACACACTAAATTCGAGTAGCCCACTTCATTGGTTCAACTTGTGTGACACTTTCTTCTTCATAATATACGGATCTTAAGTACTGGCTAGGCTTAAACTATGGGTATTTACTTTGATCATTTAAATCCCAATCTTCTATTTTTAGGTACGATACCCAAGCCAACAATTCTCCCTCAATAGGTACATATTTAGGTAACAAAGGAGTGAAAACCTTATATTTAATAGCATCTGGATTCTTTGTGACCTTGGATGTTGGCTTCTACAGTGGAAAATATGGAGGCAACCTGGAAATGGGTTCTACTTCTTTGGCATTGATACCTTCAAGTTCATCAGCCAATTCCTCCTCATCCAAGTCATGTGGTTCCATTGGTTGCTTGTTTTTATCCATTTTTCCCTTATGTCTCTACTTGGTTGGAACTTTCTACGGCAATTGCCAAACCGGGGTCTGTTACGGATTTTTCTGCTTCTTAGTTGCCGATGCTGAGGCATCAAGATGCTTTTTAGGGGATCTTAGCGCCATATTATGGGAATTTGATGCATAATTCATGATATATCTAGGCCCTCTCTACAATAATTCGTTCTCCAACTCTACCTAATTCCACCCAGACATCCAACAATTCCCTTGGCTCACACTTAGACGTAAAATCACAAAATAAGATCTCTGAAAGAAAAATGTTTGAATGTGGAGTGGGGTGCCATATTTATAGCCTTTTTTGAATACAAACCACTTTATTCCCTCCAGATATCCCTCATTAATGCGTTTTTGGCAGCATATTTTCATAGATATGCTCCTTAAATGCATTTCCCCCTCTCCTTTTAACGGAAAAATCGTTGTCAAATCAATTGTAGTTGTTCCAATGGTCACTTTCTGGGTAGGCTGCATGGGACCCCACCTTATGGTGTAGCTACCTCATCACAACTTCCACATGCACCATCTTTCTAAACATCGTGCAACCCTCCTTTGATAGAATTTTTCCTCGATAGAGTAGTTTATTGTCCCGCACTCTCTTTCAACTGCTGAAAGCACTAAGACTTTCCTGTTGTCATGTAGTCATTGCATAGGGGTTGGATCATCCCTGTAAACCTTCAATCTGCTCCCATTAATCCTTCCAGGAAACACTTTAACATTCAGCTTCGCGAGTTGAACTGCACCATCATCCAAAATATCCTTAATCATGTACAGTCCTAGCCAATGCATCTGAAACTTCCCAGGAAATTTGGTAAACTTGCTATGATACATGAGGACCAAATATTCATTCTTAAAAGTATGCTTCTTAAAGTGATGATCATGTCTAACCTTTTCTCTAGCTTTTTATACATGCTAATGAAAGCCAACCAAAAAGTTATCTTCCTCTAACACAAGTAGCTGCGCTAAATGCTCCTCAATTACATCGTCATCTGCCATCTCAGTTACTGTTGTGATCCCGAGGCTGGGCACTATATATTTCATTGACATCACTGATTCTTGTCCATAAAATAGTCAAAATGGAGTTTCCCCAATCAATTTCTTACAAGTTTTCTTATATTGCCATAGAGCCGCTGGTATGCGCACACCCCAATCATTCCTCTAAAATTGCAGACCTTTGTTAGGGAATTCTCCAAGATCTTGTTGAAATCTTCGACAGTTCCATTTTCCTGGGGATGATACAATGTACTCTTCTAATGGTACATCTGGAATTCTTCTGTTAAAGCCACAATTGTCTCATTCAAGAAGTGTGAACCTCTATCACTCATCAAAATATTCAGGCATCCAAACCTTGATAGGATAAATTTGAATATAAAATTCATAGTAGTTTCCACACTGCAATCCTTCATAGGTTGTGCCTCAGCCCACCTGGTTAAGTACTTTGTCCCAGTGATAATATAATGTGTTCCCATCTTCTTCCCTGGTCGATGAATAGGTTCAACAAATTCAATTGCCCATTTATCAAATGCTTGTAGTGTGAATTGTTGATTTAATGACAATTCATCCCTTCGTGATGGTCTCCCGGTCCTTTGACACACATTGCACAAACTGCAATACTTCTTAGAATATTTATGTACCATAGGCCACGATAATCATGCTCGCAAAATATTTTGCGCAGTTTCCTTTCCTGCATAGCAACCTCTAGTGACGCCACCATAGGCTTCAGCTAGAATACTGTGTCTTTCATATTCAGGCACATATCGGCGTAGAACTTCATTTGATCCCATCTTATATAAGTGTATTTCAATCACGGAAAAATCTGCAGCCGTCACAACTAATTCCTTCTTTTACTGTGTTGTATAACCTTCAGGTACTATGCCAGTAGATAAAAAATGAATAATTTGTATAAAATTCTCGTCTATGACTCTGACAGGAAAGAGTTGTGCATTAGTTAACCCTTCATCAATATTAGTGGGCTCTTTGCGATTCTCGACCTGAGAGAGGTGATCAGTTCTAACATTAAATCTCCCGAGCTTAACTATCACCCCAAAATCATACTCCTAGAAAAGAAGCAACCATATATAGATTCCCTCCCCGACATAGGCTTATTGACCAGGTACTTCAAAGCAGAATTGTCCAGGTACATTTTAAAGTGTGCACCTAGTAGATAATGCTTGAATATTTATAGTGCATAAACCATGGCCAATCCTTATCACTCTATGGTTGAATAGTTCTTTTTTGCCTTAGATAATTTTTGATTGGTGAAGGAAATCGACTGATCAATATCTCTTGCCCTTGGTTGAGTTAAGACAACTCCCAACGCTATACAAGATGCATCCACCTGCACATAAGATTCCCTTTGCCAATCCGGGAATACTAGGATTGGTGTCATAACCATCTTTTCCCTTAGAATATACAAGCTCTTCTGGCAGTCGTCATCCCGACAGAACGTAGCATACTTCTTTAACAACTTCTCCATGGTAATAGTGATATGCACGTACACCTTAATAAACTTCCTATAGTACCTAGTATGACCCAAAGTCATGTGTAGATGCTTTACGTTCTTAGAGTGATCCAAATTGACAATTACAACAATCTTAGCAGGGTCTACCATCAATCCCTTCTTACAGTCAATGTGTCCCATAAGTATCCCATAAGGTACAAAAAAATGCATTTCTTCAAATTCAAGGAAATATGATACTTTCTACAGGTATCCAACATCAGGCGTAAACTAGAGACATGCTTCTTGACTAGCCCAAACATTGTCCAATCATCGAAGTAGACTTCCAAAAATTTACGAATGAATTCCTTGAACGTCGTGAATACCACCCTTGAGAATATTGTAGGAGAATTTTTAGTCTGAAAGGCATGATTGTATATTGGAAAGACACCCATTTTGTAGCGGAGGTAGTCTTTCTTCTATCCTCATGCACAATTTTCATTTGGTGATATCCCAAAAATCCATCTATGAATGAATAAGCTTCCTACCCACCAACATTTTCTAGAACTTCATCTATAAAAAGGCATAGGAAATGGATCATGTACACATGGATCATTTAACTTCCAGAGATCAACACAGGTCCTGATATCACCCTTCATTTTCTTCTCCTGGACCACCATAGGGCTAACCCATTATGACTCTTCTATGGGCTCAATTATTCCTGCCACGAGCACCTTATCGAGTTCTTCTCTTACCTTTTCCTTGTATTTGGGATTCAATCGATATGGGCACTAATTAACTGGCTTTGCATCTGGTTTTAGATTGATCTTCATCATAACCAAATATCCTACTATCCCCTTCAAATTTATGATAGATTTTTTGGCATAAATCACATGAAATTTCATTTGTCGACGCATTTCGAACCAACCAGTGTGGTTCATCATCAGGACAAGTTGAAGAATCCCCTTCAAGTTAGAGAAATTAGTTGGAAATAAATCCTGATATTCATGTAATAATTCAACGACCTTATCCACTGTGTCTTCATCCCGATAGTCGCTAATGTTCAAGAATTTCAGTTCTGATTCTAAGCCAATATTTACCTATTTTGTGCTCATCGGTTGTGAGACATCAGGGATCTCCACATCAGGTCCAACAAATTCATGCAGTCGCTCTAACTCAGGGATATTAATATTCTATCACCTTCTTCCATAGTAACATTGCAACATTCCAAAGCATGTTGTAGCTATGTACTCTAGTCAGGTGATATCCAAGTGATAGGCTCTACGGGTGTTTGGAATATTGCTTCTTTAATATCCAGAAGAACTTCATCAATGCATTCGAACCCATCTTCAAAACTGAATTTCAACAAGAAACTCTCCTTCATTTCATCACAATCAACAGTCCCATGTCACAGATCCATCTCTAAATACTAGTTCCTTGGGATAACATCCAAGGTGTGGATAAAGATATGTACCCACTCTGGTTGAGGTACCTCACCCAATGCCTTAGTCCATCGAGCCAGATGTTCAGGTGGGTCATCCTTTCCTATGTACTTTTTAGTGAGTTGGGTGTTTGTTTAGCCAAATATTAATCACATCATTTCTACAATGTTCCTTCTAGTCAGCAGTATTATCCTTGTGTGTACCCCACCATCTTGTAGGCGTAGCTCTCAACGCTAGATCTAAGGCCTGGAACCGATGCTCCTCTGGTAGGTCCCTTTCAAAATGGTCAAGAAACATATTGACATCATCCAAGCCATCATAATAAGGAAATTTACGTACCTCCATAGATATACATCGTAGAGACTTTGTAATTCAATTGCATCGCAATGTAGAGACCTCATGCAACCGATTCTGCCCATTTTCTAACTCTTCATATGAATCTGATTGGCATGAATTGTCCTTCTCCCAGTTGATCCTTCCATCGACAGTGGTATTGATCCAATCTTAATTTCACATAGTTAGCTTATATATGTGCTCAAGGTCTTCGTCTTCATAATAATCACAAACTAGTTCTGTGTACCAGGCACCTTTTGCTGGATCCAATGGAACAATCATTCGTAGATCATTCTTTTCAAATACCATGCTTCACTTATTTAAATTGACAATTGCATTCATGTCAAAGGCCCAATCAATCCCAGGTAATGTTGGGCATGGATTACTGTCATCTACCATCTCAATAACTTCAAATTCTTCCACTACACTTGTGTCTTTAATATCTACAGTTGCTCCATGCAGGTGACCCATTGGAATTATCTTTTGCTGGTTCACCATGCACAATTGAATTGGCAACTACTGTAACTTAGGCTTCTCCATACGTTCCCAAGTTTTCTTTGGTACTATGTTAGCATCAGAGCCCAAGTCTAGGATTACCTAATCCATTTCAAAATCATCAATCTACGTTGTCAACCACATCTCCCTACAAGTTCTCTTCTTACTTCAGTTCACCTTATTGACTTTACATTGTTATGGTAACATATTATCCTTTCTAGCACAGTTATCTATCAACTCTTGTAGTCCTTCAACTGCCTTATGATCCCATATTAACTTCATGTAGGTTTGCAGAAATGATTTTAACACTGTGGGATTTGAATCATGTGTCGCAGTAACTTCTTAAGGTTTCTTCTTTCGTGGGAGTAGTGGCATATGATTCTTATATGTACAAGCACCTAGATCCATAAAAAATTTCCTTTCCTCCACAAACATATCTTTTTCTCTATGTAAATCAAACCCAAAATTCTTCTCACTAGATCTTTGAAACCATAGATCCAATACTCATTATTTTCTTTCAGCCTTGTCTTCACCACTGGCTATATCGCTTCGCGTGACTATGTTGATATTGGAATTGTCTTCGCATGGCTCAGATCTCATCATGAATACTTTGCATCGGCTATTGGTTCTTATTCTACTTCATATTTTCTATTAATACTGGGCAATCTTCTATAACATTATCAGATTTCCGACAGTATTGACAAGAAGGGTGAGTTGGATTCTGACAATCGTGTGCAAAGTGTCCTGGTTCTCGATAGTTGTAGCAAATCATTCTACATGTAGTTTTCAGTCTACATTCTATACATCAAAGTCTTGTCCATTATCAATTCATAGCTTTGACAATTCCTTTCATCATGACCAACCAATTTACAAAATTTACAAAAGAGTTGCTTTGGAGACTATACAAACTTCTGCAATATATAACAATTATGTCGAATGATTTCTTGACACTTGGAAAATGCTACACTAGGCACTTGCATTGGTGCTTGATCCAGTAGGAGATTCTAGCTTCTATGGGTTGGGACCCCCTGCAGTTATATAATCCTAGAATATAAGGCACTGATATTTATGATGACCTTTAGTCTTGCACTACATGCACGAAAATTTAGAATGTGTTTTTGATTTAACCTCCTTTCCCTTCTTTAGATCCTACAACTCCATATGCAAGCTTGCTAACTACGACTAGATCATTGAACTCCTATATTCATGTCTTGGATCGGTGAAGCTTCTAACTTCACCACAATCTCCAATGCTTCAGCTTGAGACCCAATATTATGTTGAGATAACGGTAATCTTAAGTGAGGAAATAATGTAGCTATGTACCATTCCTTATGTTGTTCATCTAAAATCTGAATATTTTCTTGGCTCAATAAAAAATTTAGTCGTTGATCTATATCCCATGCAAACTCATTAACCCTTTTCTTGATCTCCTTTATTTCAGTCACACACTAAGCTTGTGACTTCGACTTCCTAAATTCTTCATTCACCACATCCTTTGTCTCAACTAACAAAGTGGCTGGGTGATTCGTATTATATTTGATGTACTCGGTAAGTGCTCTTACTTTTAGCACTGTAACTGTTATTGTTTTCTTCATGTCATCATTGTTGAGTTGTTGCACCTTCCACACAAATTCTGTGATGAACCAAAAGTGATCGGGATCCTCTGATCCCTAACCCCTGAATATGGGAATTTTCATTGTATTCACCATACTGAATAGCAGAGGTGGAGGTGGAGGTGGAGGCATAAGTGTATGAGGTAGAGGTGAAGGCGGAGGTGGAGTGGATGGATGTGGAATTCTAGAAGCGTCTTGATCTATAGTCTGTGTCACACCTCTAGGCGTACTAGGGCTACTTCTTTCTTCTTCAATCCTAGACTCTCCCAATAAAGAACTGTATTCACTTCCAATGAATTTTTCTAGATCTACTCTGAATCATTTTCCACTTCACATAGATCCAGTATGACCTCTCTTAAACATTAATGTAAAGACATAACCTCTTTTTAACACAACAATATTTTAATCCAAGTTTTTAGCGATTTCTGGTACTTACATCTTGGACCTTTGAAGAATCAACATTCAGCTTCACTACAAGACATAGATGTATCAAATGTAAATTCAGTGATGAAGCCACCCAAGATACTATCAATTCAGTAATCAACAACCCTTGCAACCTTATAATTAGATCCTTCAAGATGTTTGACTAATTCTGGAGTCCACACAATAGGATCATTGTGCTTCCAAGTAGGTTCACTATTCACTAATTTGGATAGCCACTCCTGTAATTTGGAAGGGAACGTCGAAAATAAAACTTTGTGCACTTCTGTGTAGAGATATCTCCATAACCACCTTTCTTTTGGTAAATGTGGATTCTCATTCTCTTGAGATGCAAACTCGTGCAAATTCAGATCTCTCCACTTCTTGGTTTCTTTCTTAGTTGGTATCCATGGATGCCACATCGCACATCCCTCAGATAGATCTCAATCCCAGCAATGGAACCATTTGCTGGCTTGAGGGGGCTTGGACCCAGGTTCATAGTTAGTTGCGCTAACTAACAAAACCCTACACTATTGGCCCTTTCGGCAACAACCCGCTTAGCGCAGGTTGAATTCTCACCCGAGGCAATATTGGGGGACGCTAGAACTAGGTTTCTATGCTCAAAAGGTTCTTTGATGTGGGGGTAAGCCGTTTCTTCAATTTAAGGCTGGATCTGACCCTCGCGAACCATTTATCCTTAAAATCCCCAAACTTAAAGCAAATTCCAATTAAACAGAGTTATGAGCTTCGCCTAAGGGTCTAATCATGCATAACGTAACATATAACAGTAGATCCTGATCATCGTGGTGTAATTAAGACAATATTACAGGTAAATGGAATTCAACTGAGCATAAATACAAAAACACATAAGTATATCGTTTGAATGAAGAATTGCTTCAAATACTCTTAATTATTCTAGATCCTCAATACATATACTTTTCTAGCCCTGCGCACACAGTTGCAGGGGCCCACACACTCAGTTATGGACTTACCAAGGTCTTCGCGTAGACAGCAATAAGAGCCTTCCCCTTCTCCTAAATATAGAAAAGAACAATTCATACTCTAAGTATTAATCATAACATTTAACTTGCTTAACTTAATTTCTTAATGACTCCTCGAGGACTCCCTTTTATAGTGTTTTCATTACATTACCATGGTCCGTGAACCATGGGCGGAGCTTAATACAATTCATCCCTTGATAAGGGGCTTTGACTTACCTAAAATCCCTTTTGACTCTTAAGAACCTATGCTAGTGGCACTCCACTCCCAAAAATGCAGAGACTTCATAATATCCTATCAAAATTTGACTTAAGGCTTAGCAAAACTTAACCCTGGGGGACCCCATCCCAACACTAGTAGATAGGGCCATGTCACTCTAGCTAATGGAAATCCAAGTCATTCTGTTGATGTGGAAAATCGAGTTACTCAGTTTAACTAAGGAAAAATTCAAATTGAGCCTTTATTGCGACATTTTCTAACACTCCCTCTTAGCAAGAAAGAGATTTTGCACCACCCCTATCCTGCACCTATGGAATTTGAATTTTCCTCTTGACAATTCCTTTGTAAAGATATCTACATCCTTCTCCTCAGTTCAAATTTAGTGTAGCATCATGATTTTCTACACACAATCCCACAAGTGATGGTACTTGATATTAATGTGCATAGACCTGACATGAAATACTGGATTCTTAGAGAGTTTAATACAACTATGATTATCATAATAAATCACTGCCAGATCCATCTCTTGACTAAAAATACCCACAAGTATTTTCCTCATCCATATGGCTTGACATGTTTCTTAACTTACAACCATGTATTCAACCTCTGTTGAGCTAAGTCCCATAGACCTCTATTTCCTGCTATACCAGGAAATGGATGCAGACACAACACTGAAGATAGCACCTAAAGTACCTGTCCTATATGATGGATTCCCTATCCAACCTACATCAGTAAATCCTTGGGGCTTCACTCCCTCTATCCTCCTATACCGTAACCCATACTAAGTTATGCCTCTAAGGTACCTCAACACACGATTTGTTTCCTGCTAATATAACTTGGTAGGATTCACCATGGCTTGATTCAACTAAATAACTGCATAACATATGTTGGGCCTTAAATTCACTAGATACATTAATGATCCCACAAACTACCTATAGATGGTAGAATCTACTTGCTCTCCTAAAGCAGCACTCTCCTTCCTCTAGTTTGTAGCTAGAGGTGCGTCCATAGGCTTACGATTCTCCATGTGAAATATTTGAGGTATTTCATAGGAATACTTCCGCTGACACAAATAATGCATCATTGCCCTACCATACTTCTAGCCCAAGGTAGTAATGCATCAAGCCCATGTCTTCATCTCAAATTGTCTTGTAATAACCTCCTTACAAGAGTGGATCAACTACTCATCCCTTGTAAGTGACATGTGATCAACATACAAAACCAAGAGAAGAAAATTTCCATATACCACAATGTGATAGAGATTGGAATTTGCTTCAATTTGGTGAAGCCCAATCCATTGAGATATGTATCAATATGAGAGTACCATGCTCAGGGTGCTTGCTTGAGACCATACAAGTATCTCTTGAGCTTGCACGCATGTGTCTCTCTATCATATGTCTCAAATCCTTCTGGACGCTTTATGTAAATTTCTTCCTTAACAACACCATTGAGAAAGGAAGTCTTCACATCCATCTAATGGATTTTCAACCCCATCTGCATAGCTAATGATAGAATGGTTATTATCAAGGAATATCTTGCCACCAGGGAAAATGTTTTCTCATAGTCCACTTCAGGCTCAACCTGCGAGAAGCCTTTGGCCACAAACCTATCCTTGTACTTCTTGATGCTCCCATCAAATTCATGTTTCACTTTGTAAATCCATATGGAACCAACCACTGACTTTTTGTCTGGTATCAACACCACCTCCTATACATTGTTCTTCATGATGGAGTCATAATCGTTCACCATGGCATCAACCTACACTGGTTGAGAAATTTCTTCCTCAAATGAAGAAGGCTCTAACTCAATGATTGTGTCATGAGAACCATGTACCCAGCATACCTATCCAATGACCTCCTCTACATGTGCTAATATGTAGGAGATAAAACATGCTCGCATGCATCCTGTACCAATATGTCAGCTTCTTTGGTTCTCTTCCTTCCCTCTCAAGAAGATTCGGGTTTAGTGGGTCCTTCCACTCGGCCTCCTATCTGCTCCTCCACCTGTCGCTGCTCCACAACATCTTGAAGATTTCCATGAGGCTCCTCCTTAGGAACTAAAATCTCCTCCTCTAGTAGGATACTTATGTCTCTCTCTATAGAGAGCATATCATAACCTTTTCCTCATCAAATATGACATCTATCCTCACTATTGTCACTATGAATGAGGGAAAACAATTCGGTAATTAATTTGACATCTATCCTCACTATTATCACTATGAGTGAGGGAAAAAAACTCAGTAATTATGCGGTGTCTATGTGCATCCTACAAAGACTCCCATCTTAGTTGTAGGATTCAATTTCTTCCTACATCCTTAGAGACATGACAATACACAGTAGATCCAAAAATTCAAAAATGAGATACATCTAGCTTTCTCCCAGAGAAAGCTTCTTCAGATGTGATGACACCAAGTATTCTAAGAGGGAACATGTTCTGCAAATAAACTATAGTGTTGTATGCTTCTTCCCATAGATGTAATGGAAATCCTTGATCATGCAACATGGCTCTTGTTGCTCTCACTATGCTTCTGTTTTTCCTTCTAGCCACCACATCTTTTTGTGTGTTATGGGGTGCTATTAATTCTCTTCTAATCCCCTCTTTGACACAAAATTCCTTGAAGGTGTTAGAAAATAATTCGCCTCCATTATCACTTCTCAGGGCTTTCAATTTCTGACCAATCTCATTTTCAACCAATGCTTTTAATTCAACAAATTTTGAGAAAACTTCATCCTTCTTTTGCATGAATAAGATCCAACATTTTCTTAAAAAGTCATCAAAAAAAATTACATAATACTTATGTTTTTCTGTAGAGGTTGTTGAAAATGGTCCACATACATTGGAGTGAACTCACTCCAAGATTTTTCCCGCTCTACTATCTCATCCTTGGAAGGTGTATTTGACATATTTCTCCAATGTGCATCCCTTGCATACATCATGCTGGTCAATGGTTCATTTCGGGATATTAGTGGTAATCTGTTGCATAATTTTTAAGTCCCCATGGTGTAAGTGTCCCATGCACCTATGATAGAGTTCTCCAACATCTTGACTCGGCACCTTTTCTGCCTTTCTACTCAGTGTAACACAAGCCTTCACCTCAATTTTATAGATATTTTCCACTCTAACTCCAATTTGTTTCACTTTCTTGGTATATACATGTCTTAGAAAGGTTTTCTCCTTATCGAAGACAACATCATAGCCTCTATCCTCTAATATAGCTACATATATCAAGTTCTTCTTCATCCCAAGTATAAACATAACATCTTTCAGATGAATATGGGAGTTAGAAAGGTTACAGTGTCCAAGTTCTATGTGCATTTGGAGATCCTTATCCTCTAGGTTACCGAATACGTCTTTGCATCCTCTCATATGGAATGAGGCACCGGAATATAGATACAACACACTCACCATTACCGTTCTCGCCATGCATGCAATTAGGGTGAAGTCTAATTCGAATTGTGAGGAAAGTTCTTCACCTCTTGCTCCTCTTGAAGGCTTCTTGTTACACTGCTTGTGCGAACACTTTTCTTCACAGCGCCCATAATCGTTGCATTGAAAATGTTTTATCTTTCTTAGGTCCTTCTTCTTGCTCTTGTGTTGGCTAGACTCTAGATTACTTTGGGCCTTCTTTCCCTTAACTTTCTTTACCTTCCCGACCAAGGAAAAATTCTCTTCCTCCTCAACTTTGGTTGTTACTCTATATTTGGTGTTCCTACGAATTTCCTCCTACACTAAATCCGACCAAAGTCTCTCCCAATTCATAAAATTGTCCCTTCCATTTATAGAGTCTTATTACTTGTGCTAGGATTTTGGAACACCTAGGAGATCTAGGCTCACCAACTCCGAGGATGGTATATTTTCTCCAACTCCTTCGTGCTCATCTTGACACTGAGTGAATCTAGAGAGGTAATGTGGAATGGTTTCATTTTTCTACATGCAGATGTTTCTGAGCTTGTCCCTCAATGGCAATTTCCTAGCATCACTTCTATTTTCAAAAACTTTAGTGATGGTCTTCCACATATAAAATGGAGTCTCCTTGCCATGTAAATTCGAGATTATGTAGTCCCTCACACCCTCCAGGATGATCCACCTGGATTTTGCAGTATCCTTCTTCCATTGGGAAAGTGCTTGTACATCTGATGTTCCTAGTTTCAGAATATATGTTTGAGTATATTCCAACACTCCATTAACATCAAGCACTACTTCCATCCTATCCTTCCAGCTATGGAATTCAACGTTCCCACTAGGGCATACTCCAGTCTCAACCTGTTGAAAGATATTTCCCTACATGAAAGAAAAATTACTTCACAGGATATGATAATCAAAATATATAAAGGAGAAGATCTATTGATTGGTTTCTAGTGTGATTTTTGCACTGATATCATGTAAATATTAATAGAAATTTTCTACTACTGATGAAATAAAACTGAAATTAAGAGATTACAAATTTCCTCTACTATTTTACAGAATGAAAATCACAATTTAGAAACACATGCAATGACATGCAACCATCAAAACCACAAGAACATAATTATTTATAGGGGAACACAACTAGGAAAAACCCCTCTATTTATTTTCATTAATCAAATGAGAATGAGAAACTATTACAATGTCTTGCTTCGATCCTAAGGAACACACTGCAATCTAAACCTGTTCTCTTGCTAACGATCCTACTTTGGCCAACACTTAACCAATTCAAGCCTCCAATTTCCTCCTATTTCCTTGCAGAGACCTTGAGTAAATTATCTCCTTAAAGATAGGAATTTCGTCCTATTTTCTTGTGCAATTCCTAAGGAATGATTCACATACTTAACTACTAATCCTATACACTCAACTAGTATACAATTGATAATTACAATGTGCCTTTTCCTCCACTCCAGTTAGGCTATTCAAATTCCATGCATGTCTGGGCTATTTTCCACTAATTGACTAGTTTAACTGAGAGACCACTGAGTTAACAACAATTCTACTACTTAACTAGCCTTCAACTGACTCAATTAATTACTTGAGCTCAGTTAACTGAGTAAAAATGAAAATAACTCAAAATAGATTGCTAAATTTTAGCAATCATTACATGAACAACTCTACTTCAAGCCTATAACTCGGATTTATTGAGCTAACTAGTAGACAATGCCATGTCACTCTAGCTACCTACAATCCAAGTCATCCTACTAATGTGGAAAATTAAATTACTTGATTTACCTAAGGAAAAAGTCAAATTGAGTGTTTCTTGCTACATTTTATAAAATGTTAAAGTTATTAGATTTGGAATTCATAGGACCTAGCATATCTTTTTGGGGAGTTCCTATAATTTTTTTTAAAAAACTAGATGTGTTGTAAAGATTATTCATAGACTATTATTAACTTAACAAGGTAATGATAAAACATCAATACCCTTTTCCAAGGATAGATGATTTGTTTGACTAAATGAAGGGGGTGACCATATTTTCTAAGATAGATATAAGATTTGGATATCATCAATTGAGAATTAATGAATAGGATATCTCAAAGACATCCTTTACGACAATATTTGGGAATTGTGAATTCATAGTATTACCCTTTGGACTCACAAACACCTCAAGTGTTATAAAACTGAAGAATGGAATATTTTGAGAGTATATAACTAAACTATGTATATGCCTAATAATTTCTTTACATTTATATAACATGATGTAACCTCTTTTTCATTTATATATTATTAATATATTTCTTGTACCAATTCTTAACCTATAACTCTAGTTTTATATAATTCAACATTGCTATATTTTTATTTAATGGAATAAGTTAACCCCTAACAAATGGTATTATATAATTGATATATAATAATAGCTATTAATATTGAAATAAACTTTTTTTATATTTAATTATTCCTAACAACTAGTTTTTAACTAAATATATTTTTTTATTTAATGAGAATAAGTTACCCCTACAAATTATAATTTATAGATAAATTGATAATATTAATAAATAATTACTAAATATTGATATAAGATATTTTATATTTAATTATTCCTATAGCTAGTTTTTAACTAAATATGTAATATTTTAATAGACAACCCTACACTTATTTTTTTAAATAATACTTGTAGTTACCTTATTAACTAATTTACCAACGGCTAACTCTGGGAAATGATGCATCCATGCTATTTATTCCTATAGATTAATTGATTTCTCACCTTGTCCTGAGGATGAGCCACATTAGTTGGTTCGAAACTTCAACCAAATCCTAATAATGTGATTAATCTAAAAGATTTATATCTAGTATTTAGACAAGTTCATACTAGTTTATATAGATGATATTCTAATCTATTCAAGGATTGTAGGAGAGCATAATGAACTCTTGAGGTGTGTATTGTAGTGTCTCAGAGAAAACCAACTTTATGCAAAGTTATACAATTATTTCATTTTACTAGTCCAAGATTAATTATTTATGACATATAATTTCTCGGGAGGGTATTACAATGGATCCTGCAAAAATTGAATCCACCATAGAGTGTGTGGCATTGACCAACATTCATGAAATATGTATTTTATGGGAATAACCATATATTATCGCATATTTGTTGAAGGTTTTTTTAAGATAGTAAACCACATTACTAAAGTCCAAAGGAGGAATAAGAATTTAACTTGGATGGAGAAATGTGAAGAGGTGTTCAAGAAGTTAAAGAAATTATTAAACATTGTGTCGATTCTAAAAGTTATTGACATCGAGTAGGAATTTTTAGTCTATATAGATGCATCAAAGTGAGGTCTAAGAAGTGTATTGATGAAAAATGGAAGGGAAAAAACATGAAGGAAGCTTACACCACAAAACGGGAACTATGCTACACACAACCTAGAGATAGTTGTGATTCTATACACCTTGAAGATTTAGAGATATTACTTGTTGAGAAGAAAGTTTGAACTAACAAAATATTGTTTTAGGTTACAACAAATATTTAGACAAGAAAAATTAAATACTAGACAAAGAAGAGGGTTATATATAATTAGTGAATACGATTTCAATGTTACATATATAAAGGGGTGAGTGAAAAGGGTGGAATATGTCCTAAGCTAGAGCTCAAAAATATTTTTCGTAATCATCTTGAAGACAAATTTAAGAAAAACGTTTCTCTGATTGCACATTGGGGATGATTGGTATAAGGATGTTAAACCAAATTTAGAGGAAACAAAATGAGGATTCCAAAGTAAGAAGGGTGTTCCTTAGATAGTGATGGTTTTTTATGACTTCATGGAAGGATATACATGCCACTGAATGAATAACTATGCTATTTAATTTTGAGTGAAGCTTATTTAATTGTGTACATGGGTGTCAAGAATATGAGTGCAAATTTGAAGCCAATATTCTTCTAAAAAGGGATGTGGAAGAGTATCATAAATTTTGTGGCAAAATTTCTAGACTGTCAGTAGATAAAGACATAATGTAGAAATCCAATAGAGTTATTGAAACCTCACACAATACCACAGTCTAAATGGGAAGTCATCTCCATGGATTTCATTGTGGGATTATTGATAACAACAAGGAGGCATGACTCTATACTTGTGATGGTGGCAAATTTGACCAAAAGTGCTCACTTCATATTGGTTAATGCTACATATAAGGCTTGTGAGATAGCTTGGTTTTTTGTGAATGAGATAGTAATATTACATGAAGTACCAAAGAGTGTCATTTCAAATAGATGAGCTTTGCTTACTGGAACATTTTAGACTAGTTTCCAAGAGGCCTTGGGAACCCAAATAAACCTTACTAATAACTTATCATCTCAATATGGATGGATAGAATGAGAGCACCAACCAAGTCCTCTAAGACATCTTGCATATTGTTAGAAAAATTATCTGGCCACAAGAGCCATCAAAACAAAAACAAATAACAAAAGAAAGAGAGATAACCATAAAAAGATCACCTAGAAACGCATACGAAGAACAACCTACCCTATATAAACTACAAAAAAGAAAACATAGAACTTGAATCAAGATCCTCTTCATTAACACAAACAAAAACTCACATATTAGCCAAGCCCTTCCTGTCATGGCAATAGAGAGACAGTGCTACAACCCAATCTCTTCTAAAGAACTAAAAACCCTCGTATGCCAAACTCCAAAGAGAGACAAGACTCTACTGCCACATCCCCCTCAACCCTAAAGTCATACTCAATAATTATAAAAGTGTCAGGAAATGATACTATTTAAAAATAAAAATCTCCCACATATTTTTCCCTCCATTATAAATTCACATCTCATATGCATTCCATTTAAATTTCGTCTTCTTTAAATGTACATTTAACTCTCATTTATATCTAATTTTCTAATTAAACCCAAATTGACCCACATGTATTTTAAAAAATGTAGCAAGAAAGGCTCAATTTGACTATAGGCTTAGTAAAATTGAGTAAATCGAAATTTCCACATCAGCAAGACAACTTGGAGGTAGTGAACTTGTGTGACATGGCTCTTGTCACTAACTTAGCTTAGTAAATTCAAGTTAGGGCTTGAATTTTAGTTATGCATGTGTTGATTGTTAAGTTTTAGCAATTTAGTTCACTTATTTTCAACTGTATTCAATTAACTGACCTCTAACTGTTTATAATGCCAGTTGAAGGTCAGTTGTGCAGTGGGACAATGGTCTAACTCATAGATATCTCAGTTAACTAATTAATCAACCCAAAATTGTAGAAAATTTATGTAGGTTAACCCGATAATTTAATATAAATAAAAAAAGAATACTATAACCTACTTCTACTATCAATTTGTGGAAGCTTAAAGATCGAGATAAACAATATAACTAGAAGAAGAAGAAGAATCAATGCACAATACACATGAAAATACATTGGGGAAAGCCTCAACTAAAAACCCTGCACTATTGTATTATCATACATGGTGGAAATACATAGGAATTATACAAAGCCTTAGCTCTCACAGCTAGCCAGCTCTCAATACAATCCTCACAGATGCTCACAAGCAATCTTGGCTTCTCTCCAGCCTTCCTCTCTACCCTCCAAGATCCTATTTACTTGTGTTGTTCCTTGTGGATGATTTCCTGTTACCAAGTGGATGATCAAGCCTCCAAAACTTTGCAATCCTCAAGGATAAATCCTATACTGTATGCATGATTTTTCTCTTTGAAAAAACACATGCAGTTGATAGTACACTGTCCTTGACATTAATCTCAATTGGGTCTTTCTCAGAATAGACATGCAAGAGTTTCTGATGAGGGAATCTTCAGTTAACTGGAGTAGCACTAGTTGAGTGCATTAATGCATCAACTGTTAACTCTCTATTAGTTCCTCAAGTAGTTTGGAACTAATTTAACTCGACTTAACTCAATAAACTGAGTTAAGTAATTACAACTCAAATATAACTCAATCTTATCTCCTTAATTTAAGGGATAACTCTTGCATGACTTCAGAAATACTTCTAACTTATTTCTCCAACTAATTAATTTAAAATAAGTTAATTAATTATTTCCAAGTAGCTGTTAAGACAAAATTTGATTTTAATTCACACTTTAATTCAAGGACAAATTAAATTGGAATATTCATGTTGCCATATTTCAACACCCCCTCTCAATAAGAAAGGGATTATCTACCACCCTGATCCTGTCTCTATGGAACTCAAATTTACACTTTGACAATGCCTTTTTAAAAATGTCAACATCTTGCTCCTCTGTTGAAATATACTGCAGCAACACGATCCTCCTTGCTACACACTCTCTGAGATGATGATACTGGATGTCGATGTGCTTGGACCTATCATGAAATATTGGATTCTCAGAGAGTTTGATACAACTCTGATTATCACAATAGATCACAATTGGATCCATCCTCTAATCGAACAAACCAACTAGGATTTTTCGCATCCAAATGGCCTCACATGCTGCCTGACTTGCAGCCATGTATTTTTCCTCTTTCAAGCTGAGTGCAACAGACCTTTGTTTTCTACTGTACCAAGAAACTACCGCTAAACCAAGGTTGAAAGTCCCTCCTGATGTGATCTTCTGATCTGATGGATGCCCTACCCAATCTGCATTAGTGAAGACCTGTAGCTTCACTCCCTCTTTCGTGCTGTACCATAATACATATTAAGATGTGCCTCTGAGGTATCTCAATACATGCTTTGCCTCCTAACAAAACATCTTGGTAGGCTGAACCATCGCTTGACTCAGCTGGTTCACCGCATAACACAAATTTGGTCGTGTGTTCACTAAGTACATCAGTGAACCCACAAGCTACCTATACATAGTAGCCTCTACCACTTCTCTTGAAGTAGCAACCTCCTTCCTCTAGTTACCTGCTAGAGGAGTCTGCGTGGGCTTGCACTTCTCCATGTGGAATCTCCTGAGTATCTTGTTGGCATACTTGCCCTGAGACACTAATAACTCCCCATCCCTCTGCCACACTTCCATGCCAAGGAAGTAATGCATGAGACCCATGTCTTTCATATTGAATTCTCTTGCAAGGTCCTCCTTGCATGACACGATCAACCGATCATCACTAGTCAATATGAGATAATCAACATAAAGTACGATGATTAACAACTTACCTTTCACCATGATGTGGTACAGGTTCAAATCCGCTTCACTCTTTGTGAAGCCTAACCTGGTGAAGTAGTTTTCTATCCTGGTGTACCAAGCACGAGGTTCTTGCTTCAGCCCATATAATTCTCTCTTGAGTCGGCACACATGCGACTCACAATCAAAGGTCTCAAAACCTTCTGGCTACTCTATGTACACCTCTTCCTCAATCTAGCCATTTAGGAATGTAGTCTTCACATCCATCTGATGGATCTTCCAACCCATCTGTGCTGATAGTACCAACATAGATCTGATAGATGAGTACCTTGCGATAGGAGAAAAATTCTCATCATAGTCAATCCCCTCGACCTGTGAAAATCCACGGGCAACAAATCTTGTGTTATGCTTCTCCACACTACCATCAATAGCTTACTTTACCTAGTAAAGCCAATGAGAACTCACAACTAACTTGTTCTCCAGTCTCGGAACCACGTCCCAAACACTGTTATGAACTATGGAGTCATACTCCTCCAACATAGCATCAACCCAAATCGGTTGCTGCACTGCTTCCTCAAAGGCAAATGGTTCGATCTCAACACATTCCCCAGCAAGGGCCATGTATCCAGTGTACCTCTCAGGTGACCTCCTTTGTTTGTGCTGAGAAGATGGTGCTCCCACATTCTTTCTCACATCCTCCAACAATCTGTCAGCTTCTCTTGAGAACTTCCATCCATCTCTGGAAGACTCTGCTTGAGTGGATGTCTTGACTCCTAGAACCTCTGCATGCGACTACTTCGCATCAACCTAAGGCTCCTCCTCCTTAGGAACCAATAGTTCCTCCATAGCCTGTAGTTGGAGTTCCCTCTCAAGGGCAACTCGCATGGCCTTCTACTTGTTAGACTTGAATCTGCCTTAGGCTAAAATAAGGCAAGACTCAAGGCCACATCAAACCACGCTTAGCCTCGTAGCTAGCCCTACGAGGATAGGAGAGGGCTTTCTCCGGGTCAAACTCGGCAAAAGATAATCGAATTGGCTCGAGATGACAGAATTGATGACTGATTTTAGGCTAGGTATGAAGTACAAAGAGTTCACAATTGAGTTTTGATAATTTTGTTGAATTCAAGGGAAAGGCAAATTTGGGTGCGGGGATGAGGCACAGTTTTTACAGAGGTCCACTTGGGGAAAGATAGGCGATTGTTTTGATGCCTTAAAGAAGGTGAGGTGGGTAGATTAGACTGGTGAGGGGCTAAGGAGAGCAAGGGGTCTCAAGGATTCTCCTTAAACTGAAGAAAACATAAAATATTAAACAAATTTAAAGGCAGAGCATAGCAATTTCATGGATTCTACCTTAACACTTCATTTTTTTAATAACAGAAGA
>APFE030759877.1:14340-27924 GCA_000404065.3 Pinus taeda | reverse complement strand
ATGGATAATCAAATATTTAGAGCAGCGAAACAAACAGCTTGAGGATGAGAAAGAGTTGGATGAGTTATGGAGGATTCGAAGTGATCGAGTCATCAACCGTAGGAGGCCCGATGACTTGCTGCCCAAGGAGAGGGAATCCATGCTTATCCGGGTGAATACACACTTAGAGAGGTTGTTAGCAAAGGCCAACCAAGAAAAGAAGCTGCTAAAGAACATGGAGAATCATTATTGGGCAAGGATGCATGTTTGTAAGGTAAGGATGAAGATTCTTCAAAGGAGGTTGACTGAGGCTCTCAAAGGGAGGAAGAAGACCAACCCGCTCCGTATCTTGGCTGAGGCCTCTCTCACTCACCATGATACCCCTTAGCCTCCTCCTAGCAGCAAACCCAAGAAATTTTGAGAGTTTTGAAGCATTTTTGGTATTTTTGGGAATTTTACAAGTTTTGGCCATTTGACTGGTCTCACCCTGCGCGCGACCAGTCATGGGGACAACTCAGAACGGGGAAAACTCTACATTTTTGGAATTGTCATGCAAAAATACACTTGCCTATGGATGAGTTTCAGATTTTATGAAGATTTGGGCTCCCAAAAGCTCAAAATACATGCAAATTTTGACTTTCTGCCCCTTTTTTTGAGTTGCAGAAAGCTGCCTTGGGAGAAATGACTTTTGAGGGGTCAAATCAACTCCAAATTCAGAAATTCCAGTGGGGTTGGAAAGTAGACTCACAGACCTTTCCAATGAGCTATCTTGTACCTGATTTGGACACCGGGAAGGCCCTCAAACAGAGCTGTCAATGCGCGCGACTAGTCAAAGTGAGGGGCGCGACCACTCAGGGAAATTTGCTGTTTTGACCAGTTCGGCCAGCAAAACACTGTTTTTACTTTGGTTGACTTTTGAGGCATGTAAATGATGGGATTTTGTGTAATTTTCATGGCACTTAGATACTTTTACTCTCCTTGAACACTTCTAGAAGTTTCCTTGATGTAAATGGTAAATATTTAATGCATGGATAGGTTTCCTAAGTTTTAGAGGCAATTTGTTTTGACTGCCTATTATCTAGTGATTAGTTTAGAATTAGTTGCAACAGCTCCTAGGAAGCTGAGCTCCACCCCTAGAGGTGGGGAAAGGAGTTATATCTTCTATATTATGCCTTCTCTTACTCATTTTCAGGGTTGGACTCTAGAGGGAGAAGCTCTATTGTATTTTTACTTGTATCTTTGCAATTTGAGGAAAAGGAAGGCCAGGGTTTTGCAGACTTCATTGTGGATTCTTGTGCATTATTGTGTTGATGGTGTGTTTCCTACTTGTCATTGTAAGTGTGTTTATGTGTTCCATCTTTCTTTACTTCAGCTTATTAAACAAATGAAGTGATAAAGTTTGAATTCATGCATGTCATGCTCAGCTTTCAAATTTGTTTAATGTTTATGTTTTCCACTGTCTAAAGAGGATTCAAAGTCATTGTTTGCCCTCTTTAGCTTCTCCTCTTTCCTCCTTGATCATCCATCTCAGCTAAAAGCATCAGCACAAACTCCTACCTTGCCCCAAAGACCCACCTGCAAAAACTGAGCTCAATCCCCGCACCCTAAATTGCAGATCCTCAACTTGCCACCAAAAAACACCAAAAAAACCCCCAAATCAACTTTCAAATCAGTTTACTAGCCTAATATCTGTGTTACCTTGATTGGTCATCTCTTCCCATTGAAAATTTAATGAGATTGACCGGAGAGAGCCTTCTCATACCCCGTAGGGCTAGCTACGAGGTGAAATGGTTTGATGTTGCCTTGAAGGTTTGCCTTTCTCAGCCTCAGGTGAAATCTCAAGCGCTAACATCTAGTTTGGAAGCCAATTTCTCTGCTATTACCCTGGGAGAAAGTTGTTCTAATATTTCTTTGTGACCTTTGACATCCAATGAAACATCAAATGCACTCTTTATGTTTTCTGGCACCAGCTTACGCCTCAGGCTGGCTGCAATTTGAAATGAGATACTGCTGGTATATTCTACGTCTCTAGAAACTCCCTTCAATTTTTTCTTCATACCAATTGTCAATCTTTTCACAGTTGTGAGGGGGAATTTAGTGTTAGAAGGTAATTCCCCACTTTCAACACAAGCCTTCAATGCAACAAGTTTTTAACTTTGGCATCTCAATCACAATATATGGTAAACCTTTCGATCTCTGAGAAGTACACTGGTAGCATGGCAGCATATTTACAGAAAACAAACTTGAAAATTTCTTCTTCAAAACCGAGTTTTGAAGAAGAAATACCTTTGAGCACTTTGACGATGATAATCCTGAAATGAAAACCTATCGAAGCTCCCTTCTGGCCTTCAAGTGTTATTGAAACTTTGACAGCCACCTGTCTGAATTGGACTCTGACATAGGACTTGAGAAGATGGAGTCTAACATTGGCTCCAATGGGGATGGCAGCCGCCGCTTTTTGGAGGTGCCAAGAACCGCAGAGCTTTGGGAGAGCAAACAGTGCCTCCATCCATTGGGCTATGGAGTCCATTATTCCGACAAACCAACACAACACTTGACTGAATTTTTACACTAAAACTGAACTCAAAATGATTCGATCTTAAGACTAAAGTAACTGAAAAACTGACTCAATGAACTTCAAACTAAAGCTACAATGAAACTAGAACAAAATGCTGCCTTTTGGCTGCTTATCTATTTACAAAATATACCCTACTTGGCTGCAAAAACAATAGATCAGGTAATACTGTAATGCCAGATTAACCATTCAAGTAAATCTGAGAAAAACTTTGTTTGAGAGTGCTTCAACCGGATTACAGATGCAATTGCTGGCAGCCCTTCATGCACGTAATGAATCTGACTATGTATAAGACAACTTGATCTATCAGTCAAACTGAAAAACATTTCCATGTATGCTGCAATAGGATCGCAATAGCCAAACTCTGTTTGCTGCCCCAACTCTACAACACATACCTCCAGCTGCACACTGTCAATGCAAACATCTGTAGGCAACTCTATTATTTCTTGTTTTTAAGGATGGAGAGTTTCCAAGAACTTTTTGGGGTCTCGGAAATCGTATGATTGGATCTGCTGATTTAAATACTGAATGTCCTTCTCAACTCTTTCAACCACTAACTCAAGAGCCAATCAGCGTTTCTGAAGATAGAAAAGTGCTCCACTTTCTACTCGAAAATGTTGAGAACTGATGAAGAGGTGGCATTTACAGGTGTCAATCCCATTACTGAAGACAAATATAGGCAATCGGATCTTGTTCTCTGCCACTTTTCACATTCTGGAAATTACAACTGCCCCCAAATTTCTGGAAATGCATTGGCCATTTTACCGAAATTAGGAAAAGATCTTGATAATATGGAGTAAATCCACCGCATATATTCTGAAGACGGATCGAATGCTGGAGTATTTTCAATTGACTGCCACATCACAGAATACAGACCCCCCACGATCAAAACCAATCCCATCACACTTCCAACGTGAAGATTTGCATGAAGAATGAAACATTCCAAAATTTCCACTACTATGGTATTCAATGGATTGAAAACTGCTACAAATACTGGTCGTTTTAAGTGTACACACCACATTTGCACAAAGAAAGCGAATACTGAACAGATCAATCCCGTATAAACCTAGCTGAGAAGCTCAAGATTCCAGCCAATGGTCTAGACACTTGATGTGTGATGCTCAAAAATCAAAGCAATTACACTGGACTGCAATGCTCCGAACATACACATCAGTGCAGTCAATGACAATTGAGCTGGATACTTCTTCAAAACTTGAGCCTGAAATATAATCCAGGACGACCAAGAAAAAATGCTGGCAAAAAGCAGAATGGAACCCAATACGCTGTTGCTAGCTGCGGAATTGTATGCATTTAGCATTTTAATTACAGAACCCTTATATAAGGTCATCACCATTGCACCACCATGACTTCCGTTGTGCTAGACAGAGTAACTCCATATCCATGCTGCTTTGACATCCATATACATGTCTTGACACAGATTCCTCGAACCTTGGCCCTCTTCTTTGCGCTTGATTGAGGTAGTTTCCAGCAAAAAGATTTGGCAGTAGTTCCCAACAAATCACATGAACTATTACACATTGACCCACATGATCCGGCTTTTCCAGATGTGATTCGAACTGGAGACTCTGCCTTTCCAATTTGGAATTAACTTCCACACAGATTTTTCTTTAATTAACAATATTTTCTCAAATCATGAAGGAACTATTTCCCCAAACCACAACCCATGTTTCGATCCCTGTAGCCGAACAGAATACTGCAACAACCATTGGGAATTCTTCCAATGGAATCTATGCCCTGGACGACGGCTTCCTACAGAACGTTGATCAGTAGGGGCATTGAAATTAAGCTCTATTTCATAACGATTATGGCCAGCGATTTTCTTGTTCTGTGTTTACTTTCATACTGAAATCACGAACAATACCAATATCCATTTGAGATAGAGAGCCATTTGATTAAAGTCACAGCGTGTGATTTTTCCCGTGACTCGATCCCGCAGGACTAGATCTGACTTCGAACCATATTTTCCTCTCTATCGTCTCTGTCATGGCTCAGCCCTATACTGCTCGTTCCAGATGTTTTTAGCGGACAACGCTTTGGGATAACATGTACGTTAAAGAGGTATGCATCTGGGATCGACTGTGTCCGCACAGGTACCTTAAAAAATATCAAATATGTTCAACAATATCTTTAAAAAAAAAAAACGTTCTCCGCAGAAGTTGATACCAAAATCTCCATATATGCCGAAAACATTGCAAAAATTATCAAATCCGGCCAAGAAATTAGCGAAAGCGGCCTGAATCAAGACCATGGCCAAACCGCCCATTTGACTTGGCAGATTGATGCAAATAGGAGGTAAATTCACACATTTTCCAACAAATTTTTGGGCTCAAACCCCAGTGCGCTGTGCGCCTCACCCAACGCGCCGCGCGCTCCTGATGTGCCGCGCCCTTGTATTTTTACACTGTGTTTCGCTGTCTGATGCGCCGCGCGCCCAGTCCAATGCGTCGCACGCCCTTATTTGATACTTCTTGTACAAGGCAAACTCTTCATGATCAAATGTTGATCTTTTCATACAAATCTCCAGGTTGCGTTTTTCATGATGCTGAAAACTTTTATTATCATCAAAATCCTTGTCTTATTTACAATTACCTCCAGTTTTCGTTGGAGATAGTAGATCACATTCCATAACAGGAAAATTTTCACAACGAAAACTCTGCATCGAATCCTCTAATACACCGACACACATGAAATTGAGATGGCCATTGCACGCTTGTACAAGGAAACCAGAAAGTCCAGATGTTTCTAGTTTGGAAGCCAATTTCTCTGCTATTACCCTGGGAGAAAGTTGTTCTAATATTTCTTTGTGACCTTTGACATCCAATGAAACATCAAATGCACTCTTTATGTTTTCTGGCACCAGCTTACGCCTCAGGCTGGCTGCAATTTGAAATGAGATATTGCTGGTATATTCTACGTCTCTAGAAACTCCCTTCAATTTTTCTTCATACCAGCTGTCAATCTTTTCACAGTTGTGAGGGGGAATTTAGCGTCAGCAAGTAATTCCCCACTTTCAACACAAGCCTTCAATGCAACAAGTTTTTAACTTTGGCATCTCAGTCACGATGCATGCTAAACCTTTCGATCTCTGAGAAGTACACTGGTAGCATGGCAGCGTATTTACAGAAAACAAACTTGAAAATTTCTTCTTCAAAACTGAGTTTTGAAGAAGAAATACCTTTGAGCACTTTGACGATGACAATCCTGAAATGAAAACCTATCAAAGCTCCCTTCTGGCCTTCAAGTGTTATTGAAACTTTGACAGCCACCTGTCTGAATTGGACTCTGACAGAGGACTTGAGAAGGCGGAGTCTAACATTGGCTCCAATGGGGATGGCAGCTGCCGCTTTTTGGAGGTGCCAAGAACCGCAGAGCTTTGGGAGAGTAGACAGTGCCTCCATCCATTGGGCTATGGAGTCCATTATTCCGACAAACCAACACAACACTTGACTGAATTTTTACACTGAAACTGAACTCAAACTGATTCGATCTTAAGACTAAAGTAACTGAAAAACTAACTCAACGAACTTCAAACTAAAGCTGCAATGAAACTAGAACAAAATGTTGCCTTTTGACTGCTTATTTATTTACAAAATCTACCCTACTTGGCTGCAAAAACAATAGATCAGGTAATACTGTAATGCCAGATTAACCATTCAAGTAAATCTGAGAAAAACACTATTTGAGAGTGCTTCAACCGGATCACAGATGCAATTGCTGGAAGCCCTTCATGCACGTAATCAATCTGACTATGTATAAGACAACTTGATCTATCAGTCAAACTAAAAAAAAATTCCATGTATGCTGCAATAGGATCATAATAGCCAAACTCTGTTTGCTGCCCCAACTCTACAACACATACCTCCAGCTGCACACTGTCAATGCAAACATCTGTAGGCAACTCTATTATTTCTTGTTTTGAAGGAGGGAGAGTTTCCAAGAACTTTTTGGGGTCTCGGAAATCGTATGAATGGATCTGCTGATTTAAATACTGAATCTCCTTCTCAACTCTTTCAACCACTAACTCATAGACACCAGTTTTAGCTTCAAGAGGAAACTTCGGAGATTTCAAACCTTGAAGCAAAGCACTGAAAAAATCTTCATTAATTTCAAAATCCGCTAACCAATTTCTAACATCTTTTACAGCTTCACAAAGTGCAGGGTTTGCCACATACCCTACCATTGCATAAATGGATCAGCTATCACTGGAATGTCTAGATCGAGTTGGAGTCGCCAGGTGAATGTTTCAGCCTTCATAGGTGTCTGACTGCTGTCCACCATCAGCATCAGATCTGCAACTTGATTTCATGTACTGGGATAAGACAATCAACAAGTCGAATGTCACATCAACAACAAACCATCTTCCCTAGTATGGTTGCCACTATGTTAGACTTGAATATGCCTTAGGCTTAAATAAGGCAAGACTCAAGGCCACATCAAACCACGCTCAGCCTCGTAGCTAGCCCTACGAGGACAAGAGAGGGCTCTCTCCGAGTCAAACTCGGCAAAAGATAATCAAAATGGCTTGAGATGACCGAATTGATGACTGATTTTAGGCTAGGTATGAAGTACAAAGAGTTTACAATTGAGTTTTGATAATTTTGTTGAATTCAAGGGAAAGGCAAATTTCGGTGCGGCGATGAGGCACAGTTTTTGCAGAGGTCCACTTGGGGCAAGATAGGCGATTGTTTTGATGCCTTAAAGCAGGTGAGATGGGTAGATTAGACTACTGAGGGGCTAAGGAGAGAAAGGGGTCTCAAAGATTCTCCTTAAACTGAAGAAAACATAAAATATTAAACAAATTTAAAGGCAGAGCATAGCAATTTCATGGATTCTACCTTAACACTTCATTTGTTTAATAACAGAAGATTCAATGGAGATAATGATGCACATACACAACTTACAAGTGCTGAGAGCAACACACCATCAACACATAAATCCACATGGATCCCAAATAGTGCTGCAAAACCTTGGTCTTTCCTTTGCCAAAAATGCTCATAAGATATGTACAATATAGTCTCAAGCTATCCCAAGAGTCCAACCCTGAAAATGAGTAAGAAAATACATAATATAGGCAAGCTAACAAATTCCCTTGCCTCTAGGGGTCGAGATCATCATCCTAGGAGCTGTTTCAACCAATTCTAAACTAAGCACCACAATCTAGGCAGTCAAAACAACTTGCCTCTATAAGCTAGGAAACCAATTCATTCATTACATTTTTGCTATTTTATGAATGAATCATCTAGAATAGGTAAATAAGTGTCATAACAACATAAATATCCAATAATTACATCAAGGAGGGTGAAAAATCCCATCACAAGTCAAAACAGGTGAAACTGGCTTGATTTGCTGAGTTGAGGAGGAAAACTGAGTCAAAACACCCTGTGCGCCACGTGCCTGAGCCCTGTGCGCCGCGCGCATTTGCAGCTACTTTTGGGGCACTTCACGGCATCCAACTTGAGCTCAAGTTGTCTTGTTGGAAATGCCTAGATGTCTACTTTCCAACCCAAGTGGAATTTTCCAATTTGGTCTCCATTTTACCCTCCAAAAGTGGATTCTCCCAGAAGTACTTCCTGCTGGTGCAAAAAGTGGCAGAAAGGTGATTTTCATGATGTATTTTGAGCTTTTGATCACCCAAAACTTGATGAAATGCCTTGGAAATTTCTGAGCAGGTGTATTTCATCATGAAAAATCCAAAAATTTAAGCCACTTATGATTTGGACCTCTCCATCTTGTGGGTCGTGTGCTGAGCGCGACGCATAGAACCCAAAACCCTGTTTTGCAAGCCAAAAATTTTGAAATGACAAAATTTTCTCCAAATTTGCCCAAAATTAGAGTGAAGACCCTTTATCATGTATCGTGCTCAACTAGTAAAGCCTCGACCAAAACTCGAAGCGGATCGGGCCTTTTGCGTTGTTTTTGTGCTTTGCTCAAACGCCTTTTGAGGACCTTCATTCTCACTTTGCAAACATGCATGCGAGCCCAATAGTGAGTCTTCATGTGGCGAAGCATGTCCTTGTCCCTGTTTGCCTTCACCAACAACTTTTCCAAGTGAGTGTTCACCCGGATGATCATTGATTCCCGATCAATAGGTGTCAAATCACCGGGTCTCCTACGAGCCAATTCTCGGTCTTCACAAATCTTGCGCAGCTCATAAAGTTCATGCTCATCCTCCAACTGCTTGTTGCGTTGCTCTAAGTAGTTGATCACCCATTTATCCATCTACAATTTCTTTTGCAGCGACTCATTCTCAGCCCTTTGCTCTCGGATAATCTCCTTAAGCTCTGAGTTGGGCGAACTAGCATCAACATCAATGATATCGGTATCCTGAACTCCTAAAGGACCCTCATCAACCATGGGTCTCTTGCCCCTGTTCTGACTCTGTACTTGTGTTGTAGATGGAAGCGAGACCCCTTCCACATGATGTGGAGATAATACTCGCTCTGTTGATGATGTCAACGAGACCCCTTCCACCCCGGGTGGAGAAAGTACTCGTTGTGCAGCTGCAAATAAGGCCCTAGGGCCTTTCTGATATGTCACATATGCTGGAGCATCAACATGCTCGGTCTCATGAATGTCAAACTACTGTGAAGGCCCTCCCTCATCATGGACGATCTCTGGAGGAGGCTGTAGCACGGAAAAGAAATCACGGGAGATGAAATCCTCCCAAGCAATACCCTGCTGTGCCAACTGATGCATCACTATGATTTTGATCAATGCATAGTGATATATGCTCCTGTGCTGATGTGCCGGGGTCTTCCTCTGTACTAAGGGTACCATCCTCTCTATGTTTCGGCACATAAAAAACGGAATGCTCATCATACATACCCGTGTGAAATGCATCAACAAGCGTACATGGTATGCATAGAGACGTGAAAATCTGCCCTCACAGCTGAAATACCGAATGATGAGTTTCATCAATGGTGCAAAATCATCTTTCAGGTATCTCAAAGGAAAGGCCACGCTCAAGTGTCTGATATATGTGGGCTTGACATATGGCTCATAATAATATCTGTCCAACATCTGGCATTTACTCCATTCCTCCCCCACATTTGGTATCCTAGTGGCCTGAGAAATAGTGTTGGGTGACAAAGTGAAATCCACTCTGGCAAGTTTCACATGACCATCCTGTAAGTTAAGGACAAATAGACGGACCAGTTCCTGATGATGCTGAGTTTGTGAGATCATCTCACAATATTGATAACATGTTAGGTGTCGAAAACAATCCATTGCAAGCGGGCAAGCTTGCAATTGAGCCAAAGAGGTAGGCTCCTCCCTAACATGTTGTCCGCTCTTGCCGCCCCTGTGATACCTCTGTGGCACATTAGGCACATTGACCTCCGGTGTAGAGTCACTATCATAATCCTGCTCATATATTGACTCGGTCTTTGACATGTTCTCTAACAACAAGGTGGCTGGAATACATATATTTGCTGATATAAAACTGTGTGCCAAAAGTTGAATATTGACTTTTTGTCTCTTTATTAAAACGCTGTAACCAAGGGGACATAAATGACGGGAATTGTTAGGAAAAGGGAAGCATTAGGGAAAAGGGAACAATGGAAATAAAATGAGGGAATAAGGGAAGGGACAAGGGGCATAGAGATGTTTTAGGGTTTTGAAATAAAGTAGGGATCATATGGTTATAGGAAAAGGGAGAGTTTAGGGTTTTGAGAGAGGAAGATGAAGAGTTTGATAAGGAATAATTGGGAAAAATAGTTTGGGGAATATAGGAAATGTGAAACAAGGGAAAAAGAAGCCTTGGCAACAATAATTTTTTTTAAAACCCTACAGCAAAACTTTTCACTTGAAACCTTATAGCAATTTGATGAACATGGAGGGTTTTGTACACTTGGTTTTCATGATAAAGAGAAGCTAATTTCTTCATATACACCATCCAAAGACAAAACCAAGTCATGATTGCAGGCCTACCTGAGAATTTAGGTGTGAGGAGAGGTAATTGAGCGATTTCTTGGTGAATTTGCAGGCACAAACCCTATGTGCCGCGCGCTTTACCCAACGCGCCGCGCACTCTGAGTGCACCTCGCCTGTGTTAATTTACACAGCAAAAAATGGCCTGATGCACCGCGCGCCTATGCTGATGCGCCAGGCGCCTTGGATCTGACCCAAATACTCACAAACTTGCCTCAAACTTGCAAAATCACCCTTGAATGATACTCTTAGCTCTCAAAATGTGGAATAGGTTGCAAATGAGGAGAAATGACTTGATATAGCATCCATTTTGATTTTTGCTCTATGAAAACCCATTTTTCTTATGTTTGGTTGTTCACACTTTTTCAAAATTAATAGGCTCTGACCTTTTTGGTTTCCTTCATAAAATAGGTTGAAATGATGATTTTCTCTGATAACGTTTTGCAGGGATAGCTCTGATATGCTTCAGCAAAGGAGACCAGGGCTGCACTTGAACAATTGAAGAACTTAAAATTTTGACAATTTTTACAAAAATGAGGTGGCGACTTGTCTTCAAAATAGAGTTTTGAAGAGAAGTCCTTATTCAGCTGTACAATGGTGAGAATTATTGAAGTGATGATCTATCTAAGACATCCCTCTGGCCTGCTGGTCTTCTAATACTTTTCAAGACTAAATTAACTCAAACCCTAGACCAAGACCTAAAAATTTAAAATATGACTAAAAATGACTTGTGAAGCTTTATGACTTATCTTGAACCAGCAGTGATATGCACAAGGGGAATGAATGATACAGACCACTCCATCAGAGTTATGACATGCCTAACGAGATGCAACTGATGAAAACTGGTGGGACACCTAAAACATAAAATGCAAAAAATAGCTTTGATCTCTGATGGAGGGATAACTAGACCGACTCTAACACTACTCATCAAACTTGAGATCTCTGCGAACCACTATCTTTCGACTGGTAGGCAAGTACACCTGATAGTTGTGAGGTGTATGAAGGTTTTAACCCTATACATAAATTACCTGCATATGAATTCTAAAACACAAAAAATAAACAATGCGAGAGCATAACACATAAAACACATATACATAGAGATTTTCCCCTAGATCCAAAAATCGGGACTACGAGCTTGATTTTTCATTATTCTTCCTTTCAATGTTACAATACATATTTATACATGTTGAAGCATCCAATACCATGGACTGAAAACCATTGTGTCCAAAACCATGGACCGAAAACTATCACGTCCAAAACCATGTGCGAAAATCATGCACAAAACCATAGGTAGGTCTGCCCAACCTAACATAGGGTCCAAAACCAAACTTTTTCCGGGCCGCTGCCCCAGACCGCATAGAGTGGGGTTACCTATAGCCCCAAACCCCATGTAACCCCCCCCCCCCCCCCGCTACGCAATCGACGCAACAAAGGGAGGGCTCTATCGCCCTCCTACACCCCAGTTACTACGTGGGCTAGTTGTGGAAAGAATATAACACAACCCCAACATTCTCCCACTTGTTGTTTTCTTTCCATAGGGGGCACAAGAGAGCTTTGTCATTTATCTAGCCCTGCAATGCCCATTGTTCTCTACACCAGAGAACTTCTCAGAGCTCACAGATTTTGTCAATGCATCTGCATTATTCTTCAAAGTGTCCACCTTTACCAGCAACACCTTTTTTTCTTCTATCATATCCCTCACAAAGTGATACTGAACATCAATGTGCTTTGTCTTTGAATGGTAAGTAGGGTTATTAGCCAAGAAAATTGCACTTTGGTTGTCAAAGTATATCCTTATAGCTCCCTGTACTAACCCCATACTTGAACATAATCTCTGCAACCAAACTGCTTCCTTGCTTGCATGAGTGGCTGCCATGTATTCTGCCTCTGTAGTTGATAGTGCCACTACAGCTTGTTTCTTAATCATCCAACTAACTGCACCTCCAAATAGGTTAAACACATACCCACTTGTAGATCTTCCCTAATCCATATCTCCAATCCAGTCCACATCAACAAAGCCATGGATATCCAAAACTATGTCCAATCCTGGTCTTCCTTGGTAGCACAAACCATAATCACTAGTGCCAAACAAATACCTGAA
The DNA here is from genome assembly GCA_000404065.3 of Pinus taeda. Taxonomy (NCBI): domain Eukaryota; kingdom Viridiplantae; phylum Streptophyta; class Pinopsida; order Pinales; family Pinaceae; genus Pinus; species Pinus taeda. Next base: position 15,319 of record APFE030759877.1, on the reverse strand, counting down.
AACTCACTTCACTGTTGTCCAATGCTCCTTCCCTGGTTTTGACATAAGCCTGCTCAATACTCCCACTACATGTGCATTGTCTAGTCTAGTACAGACCATCGCATACATCAGGCTACCAACTGCACCTGCATATGGAACACAAGACATATCCTCTTCCTCTTCTTATGTCTTGGGACACTATTCAACAGATAACTTTACACCTACATGAATAGGAACCTTCAGTGGTTTACTATCCTGCATATTTAAACCTCTAAAATATTGTCTCGACATACTTCCTCTGGTTTAACTAGAGCTTCCTCTTTGCTCGATCTCTTTTAATTTCCATCCCCAAAATATAGTTTGCAGCACCAAGATCTTTCATATCAAATTTGGAGGACAATTGGGTCTTCAAATCCTGGATAATTTCTTTGTCATTTCCAACCAACAACATATCATCCACATACAAGACCAGATAAATAACATGATCACCAATTAATTTAAAATACACACAATGATATGCTTTGCTTCTCGTGAAGCCAAGTCCCCGTATAAAATTTTCAAGTTTCTGATACCACATCCTTGGTGACTATTTTAACCCATACAGAGACTTCTTTAACTTGCATACCAATTCTTTCTTACCCTTCACCGCAAAGCCTTCAGGTTGCTTCATGTATGATCTCCTCTTCCAGATCCCCATGAAGAAATGTTGTCTTCACATCCATATGTTCTACCTCAAAATCAAAAGCAGCAACAACAAATAAAAGTAATCTAATAGAAGCTACCTTGACAACAGGAGGAAAAATATCACCAAAATCAATTCCCGACACCTAGGAATAACCTTTTGCTACTAACAGAGCTTTGTATTTCTCCACCTTTCCTTATACATTTGTCTTCTTCTTGAACACCCATTTTCTGCCAATGGGTTTCCTTCCAGCTGGCAACTCCACCAGATCCCAAGCCTCATTTTTGTGCAAAGATGCCATTTCATCAACCATGGCCT
>APFE030759877.1:2536-14320 GCA_000404065.3 Pinus taeda | reverse complement strand
AGTTTTCCATCCTCTGAATCTACTGCTTCCTTCACAGTTCTGGGATCATCATCAGTAATAGATAAAGCAAAATTTGAATAGAAATTAGATGGACTATACCTTTTTGGCTGCTTCTTTCTCGAACTAATCTTCTCACACCTAGAGTTTGTGGCTCTTCATATTCTGATTCCTCCTCTACTGTAGAGTCTGATTCTTCCTCCTTTAGCTCAAACTCTATCTTCTCAGGTTCCTTTGGTTGGACTTCATGTTTAATAACATATTTCACCTCTCTGAACACCACATCTTAGTTGTACACAACCTTCCTTGTTATTGGGTTCCAAAGCTTATAACCCTTTAAACCATCCTTATACCTAATAAAGACGCACTTTTTAGATTTACTATCCAACTTGGTTCGTTTCTCCTTTGGAACATGTACAATGCATCACATACAAATATCCTCAGATGTGAAAGAGAGGGTTTCTTACCAGTCCATACCTCTTGTGGACCTTATCCTCCAACACTGATGAAGGTGATCTATTGACTAGGTAACATGTTGTCTCCACCGCCTCTGCCTAGAATTCCTGTCCTAACCCGACACCACTGAGAATGCTTCTTTCCCTTTCCATCAATGTCTTGTTCATTCTTTCTGCAACTCCATTTTGCTGAGGTGTATATGGAGTAGTCTTCTACCATGATATACCACACTTCTTACAGAATTCTTCAAATTCCTTACTGCAAAATTCTCCACCGTTATCTGTCCTCAGCACCTTTATATTCTTCTCTGTCTGGTTTTCCACTAGAGCCTTAAATTCTTTTAACTTGTCAAAGACTTTAGATTTCTTCTTAAGGAAATATATCCATGTATTCCTTCAGAAGTCATCTATAAATGATACATAGTACACAGACTTACCCAGTGATGGAACCTTCACAGGTCCAAAAATGTCACTGTGCACAAGCTCTAATATTTGTTTCACCCTCTTACCACCAGAGGGGAAACTCACCCGATTCTTCTTCCAATATACACAATTTTCACAGAAATCAAAATTCAGAGAGCTATTACTCATACCTTCTACCATATATTTATCATGAATTATTTTAAGGCCCTTCTCTCCAATATGTCTAAGCCTTTGATGCCACAACATGGTATTCTCTTGAGAGACCACTAGATTTTCTGCTCCACTTTCAAGAACCACAGAACTGTTGCACCCATCAACAATAGTGTTACCTTGCAGCTTGTACAGAGTTCCAATCCAAACTCCCCGCATCAATACCTGTGGTCCCCGAACCATCTTGTAGGTATCCTTCTCAAACACCGTTTTTACACGATAACTGACTTACCACAGTATTAAATCCATTCAGATACTCTGTCACTGAGTCTCCATCTTTCATCCTCAGGTTATACAGCTTTTTCTGTAGGAACAATTTATTCACCAGAGACTTAGATTGGTACAAAGTCCTTAACTTGTCCCACAAAGCCTTAGCTGTAGCTTCCCCTAATACATTCAGCAATATTGAATCTGAGACATCGTATTATGCTCTTTGACTTTTGATCTAACTTCTTCCATTCTTAATCAGACACTCTGGTTGGTTTAGTACCCAGATCTACCGCCATCCACTGATCTTTATCCACCAACAGATCCTCCATATTGAGTTTCCACAACTCAAAACTCTAACCATTAAATTTCTTGATCTCTATCTTTCCACTACTCACCATATTCTTTCACCACCAGAATCGAACTCGTAGATCTCCCACTGAATAGGGTCTACCACAGGCCCGAGCGAAACCCCTTAGCAACAAAGGAGTCCCCTTGAAGCCAAAACAACTCTGATTCCAAATGTAGGTTTTAACCCTATATAGAAATTACCTGCATACAAATTCTAAAACACAGAAAATAAACAATGCGAGAGCATAACACATAAAACACATATACACAAATATTTTCCCCTAAATCCCAAAATCGGGACTGCCAGCTTGATTTTTCATTATTGTTCTTTTCAATGTTACAATACATATTTATACATGCCGAAGCATCCAATACCATGGACTGAAAACCATCGCATCCAAAACCATGGATTGAAAACCATCGCGTCCAAAACCATGTGCGAAAATCATGCACAAAACCATAGGTAGGTCCGCCCAACCTAACACAGGGTTAAAACCTACACAAATATCCCCAACTCTATTGTCATCTCAAGCTTCTTCCATGCATCCTTTGTCACATGGAAATATACCGATGAGCCAAAGATCTTGAAGTGACCCACATCTGGTCTCTTACCAGAGAAAACATCCTTTGGTGTCTTCATCCCAAATATGCGATGCAGGCTTCTAATCTGCAAATAGACCGCTGTGTTGCATGCCTCATCCCACAAGTGAAATGGGGGGCCTTAGTCATGCAACATTTCCCATGCTACCCCTACAATAGTCTTATTATTCCTCTCGGCCACCCCATTCTGTTGTGGGTTATGAGGTGCCATCAACTCTCATTTAATTCCTTCTGCTGCACAAAATTTCTTAAACACTTGAGAGACATATTCTCCACTGTTTTCGCTTCTCAAGGCCTTGATCTTCTTCCCCGACTCTTTCTCGACCAAAGCTTTGAACTCATAAAACTTTGTGACAGTTTGGCCCTCATTCTGCATGAAATAAATCCGACATTTACAAGAATAGTCATCAATGAAAATCACATAATACCTTTGCTTCATTGTGGATGCCATCGAGAATGGTCCACACAAATCAGTATGAACTCACTCTAAGATAGCCTCTGCTCAATTGTCTTGATCATGAGAGGAAGACTTGGTGTACTTTCCCAAGGTACAACCTTTGCATGTGTCAACTTGCACAAGTTTACCTTTGGGAAGTCCTGTAGAGGGTTTTTTCCCAATTGGGTTCCCCTAGAAATCACTATGTACTTGTGGTTTTTCTTGTTGCATGTATATGCATGTTGTTCTAAATTTTTATTTCCATTCCGCCTATCAGTAGAGTAGAATTGTGTGTGTTGTTTTTCAATTTGAAATCTTGAGCAATTGTAATTTCAGTCAAATTTCTACATGGTATTGGAACCTTGAAATCACATTAGAACCAATATTTCGAAATTGTCTCTCAAGAGTTTCTATTTTGCAGCTCCAGTGCAACATTTTTGCTTCAGGATCGGGAGAATGTCTTTTAACGAACTGAGATTGGAGTATGCCTTGGAGGGGAGGTCAAATTTCATAGCCTAGAAGGATCGAATGGAAGATATGCTTGATGATAATGTTGTGTTAGAATATGCTAAAACTGACATTGTGAAACTCTAGCAATCTAATGCATAACAATTAGCCCAATGGAAGAAGGATGTTGCAAATGTCTAAAAATGCAGTTGAAATTCTCAATTTGATTATGCCTTGAAAATCGAGAAAATTCAAATTTCCACATCGGCAGACAACTTGGATGTTGTTAAATTGTGTGACATGGCTTGTGTCACCCAATTTACTCAGTAATTTCAAGTTTAAGGAATTATAGTTTGGCTAAGCATTTATGATTGCTAATTTGTAGCAATCAAGGTCATTTATTTCAAGTTGTTTTCAGTTAAACTGTTTCCAACTATTGGAGGAACTACTCGAAGGTCAATTGTGCAATGAGACTTCATTATAACTCAATGATCATCTAGTTAACTGGTTAATCAACCCAAAATAGCTAGTGCATGCAAAGAATTCAAGTTCCCCAATTGTTGTGGAGATTCCAAGGCAATGTAGCATTAGTTGTAGACTAGTCTTGAGTGTACAGGTGTTTCATGCAATGAGATGATCGACCTTGGAAACTGTGAAATCAATTTGAGGAATTTGCTAAATAAAAGGGGCCTAATTTCTCAAGGAATTGCACAAGGAAATAGGGGCTCAAGTAGAGGCATAAATTGACTAAGTCTAGGTTAGATCTTCTCAGTCAGCAGAGAGATAGGTTATTCACTTGTAGGTTGTGCTCAGTTGAGCAAATAAATTGTAATACATCTCTATTCACCAGATTAATGGAAGCAAGCATAGGGTTTTTAGAAGATTTCATTACCCTCAAAAATTATTGTGTGCATATGTGTTATTTTTCATTGCATGTTTGTGATTGATGTTCTAAATTGTGAATTTAATTCTGCAGAGTAGTAGAGTAGGTTTGTGTCTTGTGATTTTGATTCAAATTTCATGAGAAGTTGGATATATACACCACAATGTCTACATGGTATCAGAGTAGGATTCATAATAGAGTATGAATTTTGAAGTTTTTTCTTAGGAGGTTTGAATTTGCAGGTTAGTGTATCAAGATCCCTTTAGAGTTTTGGAAATGACCTTCAATGGGTTAAGGCTAGAGTATGCCTTGGAAGGCAGCTCAAATTTCATTGCATGGAGTTGGTGCTTGATGACAATGGCTCGCTAGAATGAATCAAGAGAGATGTTACAAAACCAACAGAATCTGATGCACATAACCTATTTGAATGGAAGAAAAATGTATCCAAGGTGAGGAGAATAATCTTGGAGGTAGTGTGAGACCACACTATCACAAATCTCCATGGGAAATAAATTCCTTATGCAATGTGGTAGTCACTGACAAATATGTTTCAGAATAGCAGTGACCATAGGAAGCTAGAACTCAAGGATAGACTTTAGAATATCAAGATGCGGAAGAATGAAACTATTCCGCAGTATTTAAGTGGGTTCACACAAGTTTGTGATGATCTTGCAAGAGTTGGTGTTACTGTTTCAAATGATGACTTGGTAATCCAAACCCTTCTATGTCTTCCCAAGAGTTGGCATAGCTACCAAGATTTGATGAACGAGAGGGATAAACTACTTTAATGGGAACGCTTATGTTCTAATTTGGTACAAGAGAAAATAAGATGGAATGCCAGAGATGTACATTCATCCAAGGGTGAGGGTGAAGAAAAAATTGCATTGTTTGGAAAGGGAAAGAAGGGAAAAGGGAAGAAATATCAAACCAAACCATAATATAGCCAAGGGGGAAAGAAGAAATATTTTTCCAAAACTAAATGCTTCAATTGTCATGAATTTAGGCACCATGCCACCAAGTTTCCACACAAAAATTCAAGCAAGAAGACCTTAGGAGGAGTAGCAGGTGAAGCTTTGGCTTCATAGTTTGAGCTTGACTTCACCCTTATCACATGCATGGATAGAACATTGATGGGGAGTGTGTGGTGTTAGCACAGTTCTAGGATAAGTCATGAGCATGTTTTGAAATTTTTATTTTTTAGGATTAATTTTGTAAATTTCAAAAAAAATTAAAATGCTACTGGAATTTCTGGTAGTGCTCATTTTTCTTGTTCAGACAGTCTCCCCTATTGTTTGGACAGTTCTTCTGTTTTTATTCTATTTCTTGTTTTTAAAATGTTCTGACGCTGTCGGAATTTCCGATAGTGTTTCCTATTTTTAAAAATAAATCTGAAAAAACAACTGTTTCTGATTGCCCATGTGTCATGTTAGTGGAATATCATATCCAAATCATGAGATTTCATGATTGGATAGGTCATGAACTCCAAATCAAGTCAAGTGGTAGTCATTAAGTGTTTTGGTTGATCATGTTTGCTAGGTGTCAGCCATAGCCTTATCCAATTGTTTTCTACCCCACCCATCTTAAATAACTCGGGTTTCCCAAAATATTAAGTGTGTCTACAACATCAGTCTCAACCAGTTATTTAAGTTCTAACACTCGTTCTTTTCATTTCACGTAATGCGCTGCCGGAATTTCTGACCAGTCTGAATTAATGCAGGAAAATTGCCAGATTTGCAAGATTCTCATACAACCACCTATAGCAGATCAATTGGACTCTCTAGAGAAACTTGACCTCATCATGAGGTTGTTGAAGGTTGTATTTAATGAAGCCATATGTTCGTTCAATATTCAAGCCCATAAAGAGAAAAATTAGCAGCAAAAGGGGCGGCCAGTCAGTTTTTCCAGCAGAAAAGTGTCATTTTTCCTCTTCTTCTCATCTACACCTATAATTTCTGTTGAAATTCGATGGAAGATGATCTTAATATCTAAAAGACACCTATGTAACAAGGAACTAGTGGAACCACCAATTTAGGAGAGTTGGAGTTGGTTCCTCTCTCTTTATATATATCTTTTGTAAATATCATTTCAGGGTTGGATTTTGGTTCACCTAAAGACTCAGCGTAATAAAATAGCTTTTTCTACACTTAATGTGGAGGATTCTATGATTCAATTCATATCTAATGTGTGGTTTGTCTATCTCTTGTTTTCAACTTTTTGAATTATAAATTTGTAGTAGCTAGTATAGTATGAGTGAGAATCATTAAGAGGATTTGATGATGACTTATCTACTATCCAGTTTTCTATAAATTATAATATGTGTTCAAGTAGAACTTGCTAGTGAAGGTTTCACAAAGGATTTTTGAGATACTTTATACCTATTTTTACTTCCTAATTGTTGTTTTCCTTGTCAAGCCTGTTTTAATCTTTTAAATAGTAAATTACAGCAGCTAGTATAGTATGAGTGAGAATCAATAAGAGGATCTAATGATGACTTATCTACTATCCATTTTGTTGTAAATCATAATATCAATTTTAAGTAGAAATTGTTAGTGAAGGGTTCACAAAGGATTTGTGAAATACTTTATACTTTTTCATACTTTCTATCTGTTATTCTCCTTATCAAAAAATAGAGTTTTCTATAAGGCTTTATGTAGTTGAGGTGACTATCTTAAGATACTCAGTTTTCTTAGGATAAATATCAACTACTTGTTCTCTTTCCTCTGCTCCCCTATACTACTCACTTAACCATACAATTTATGCTTGCTACAACTTGCCAAATGCATAAAAGTTAAAGAGGAACACAATCATTTCAAAACTCCTTCAAAAGCCATCCCACCACTTAAAAAACCCTTGTAAATTTTCAAATGAAATAATGATGTGTAAGGCTTACTCCTTTTACAGTCTAGGAGTAACTCCTTGCACTAACATCTTTGGCACTGTTACTAGGGAGGTGAATTGAAGTTTATCCCTGGGTAAATGATAAAGTTATAAGTCTGTTTCTAAGGTGTACAGTTCCAGCTGTCCTTTTAGACTGCTTTACACCTGAAGACTCCATTGTAGAAGTTTTGGCTCCAAGTAAGGCTCGAACTAAGGAAAACCCACATTCCGCTTTGAAAAACCAAGCCCCTAATCATGAGAATCTAATCAAGAAAAGGAGTAAGCGAAAGCTTGTTTCTTCTGTTTTTTTTTTTCAAAATCTTTTCCTACAAAGGTACAACAAAATTTGTCTCCTCATTTTACAAAAATTTCTATACCTCTCCCATTTTCCAGTCAACAAACACCCTCTATGTCGAGTATTGGTGCTTCCTCATCTACTGTTCAATATCCTCAAATTTTGATTCCACAAATCCCAGTAACTCTAACCATGGAAGGTCGTAATCCATCCCCTAACCGAATGTATGCAATTGTTGTTGCTAGGTATACTCCTTTAGTTTTACCTTAGCTTATCAATGCATTACATGTAGGAGATTATCTCAAGTATATGCCTAAATTTAATGGTGAAGGGGAGGTAACAGTTGAAGAACACCTTGCTGATTTTTATGCTTATGCTGATAATCTGAACATTGAGAATGAAGATGTTTGGATGAGAGTTTTTGTTCAGAGTCTTGAGGGTGATGTAAGGAAATGGTTCAGATCTTTGACAGCTGGTAGCATCACTGGAATTGAAGTCCTACATGATACATTTTTAAGAAAATTGGGTGACAAGAAAGATTTTTGGTATTATATCATAGAATTTGATGCAATAAAAAGAAATGAAGGAGAATCAATGTTTGATTTTTCCAAGAGATTTAATAAAATGTATAGCAAGATACCTATTGAAATCAAGCCTACTGAGGCCTATGCTAAAATCACTTATGATGTTGCTTTTGATCCTCACTTTTGTTTATTGTTGAGAGAAAGAAGATTTGCTACGCTATCACAAATGCAGGACAATGCACTGGAGGTAGAATCAAATATCTTAGCAGCTGATATTCTCAGAGGAGGGATTGATAGAGAAAAAAGAAAGAAAAAACATGAAGTTTCTATTTCAGGAACTTCTGACATAGATCCTAATCTAGATGAGCTTACCAAGATGGTCAAATCATTGACTACTGATATGTCTAAGTTGAAGATGGAATCAAGAATACCTACTACCAGAAATGTTTCATTTGATTTGCCAAATAGACAGCAATTTAGAAGACCTAATGGTCCTTAAATTCTACAGAGAGAAAAAAGAGGTGTTGATGATCAAAAGGTACAACCTCTTTTGTAAAATGTTATATTTGAAGATGAAGAAGAAGCTAAAGGGTTGGAAAGAGGTGCTAATATAAATTGTCTTAGAGACAAAGAAGGGATGATTTATCTTACACAAGCACAGTATGAAGACTTCATGTCATATACTCAGAATAATGAAGTGAGTCATAATCATTTCATGATTGCAGCTGATCATCAAAGAAGATACAATCTCAGATCAAATAAAATTGATGACACTTCTAAGCCTGTTGCACAACCAAAGAAGAATAAAGATGCAGTTAAAGTTTTAGCGGAAAAATCTCACAGACCGGAATTTTCGGTAGCATCCAATATTCCAGCAGAGAAACAAGTGACCGAACCTAAAAAACCGGAAATTTCCATAGCATCTAATTTCCCTTCACTTGAGGTAAAAATTTCTCACAAACCACACTCTTCTTTCAATTTTGAAAATGATATTTAGAAGATCCAGATTCCTGTTCCCCTTGTTGAACTCATGAAAAATCAAGATTTCAAAAATACTTTTATGAAAGCTTTGCAACCTTCATCTACTGAAGTAGTCTCTGATTTTGTTAACCTTCAAGATGATAAGCCCACTATTATTTTAGGTCCATTGGTAGATGAAAAAGATGACTCTACCCCTCCCTTCTATCTATCTTTGAATATTCATGAAAAGACCTTGCATAATTGTCTTATGGACTTTGGAGCTTGACATAATCTAATGCCCAAGGTAGTTATGGATGAACTAGGCCTTGAAATAACTAGAGAGTACCAAGATCTCTATTCTTTTGATTCCCAAAAAGTCCAATGCCTTGGTGTCATCAAAAGACCTTGCAGTAAGTCTTTTCCAGTTACCTATGAGAGGGATGGTAATGGATATTGTTGTAGCTGATATCCCTCCCAGATTTCGTATGTTACTTTCTAGGTCATGGATTAAAAGGTTGGAAGGAACCTTGCAAATGGATTTAACTTATGCTAATGTTCTTGTTTTTGGAGGAGAACAAAGAAGACTTTAAAGAGAAGCTCAACTGGCATATATCATTCGTGATAGCAAAGACCCTACTAATCATCTGATATACGCTAGAACAACTGGAGTTGGTTCAAGCATTCTACATATGGTTGACTCCACCTTGCCTACAAAAAGTTTTCAAATTTTCAAGCTGCTGAAAATCAAATCATTCATGAAGGATCGAAGGTATGGCAAATATTTTTTGATGGCTCATGTTCAAAAGAAGGTGTTAGTGTAGGGATCGTTCTTATTTCTCCTTTGAAGGAAAGTTTCACTTTTTCTTTCAAACTTGAATTTGAGACAACTAATAATGTGGTTGAATATGAAGCTCTGTTAATTGGCTTAAAAAAGGAAAAAGATATGAATACATCAAAAATTCATGTTTTTGGAGATGCTGAACTTATTATTCAACAAATCAGAAATGTTTATCAAACTAAGAATCCTAGACTCAGAGATTACAGGAATGCAGTATGGGACATTGTAGAAGACTCCTTCCTGGCCTTTAACATTTCTTTTGTTCCAAGAGAAAACAATATTCTAGCATATTCACTCTCTATTTCAGCCAGCTCATTCAAAATTCCAATGCCTGTAAAGTTGAAATATGAAGTGGAAGTTAGGTTCAAACCTAGCATCCCTAATAATGTTAAGCATTGGAAAGATTTTGAAGATGGCCAAGAGATCAAAAAATTCATTGAAGTTAGACTTTAAGCTTCTGTGGTTGTTTTTTGGTGTAGTATGATCCAGATTATCCACAATATTATATTCATCATGTCGATGTTTCAAACCCCAAAAGGGGTCCATCATCGGGACCAAAAAATGGTAGATGATCATTTTTTGAGAAGTATCCTCCGACCAACGTATATATAAACCTAATTAATCCTAAATAGTGATTAGAAGCCGACTTATTCTACATATATGAAATTTTTAATTTAATTTTTATTATTATTTATTTATTTCAGTTTTAATTATTCTTGTTAATTAATTATTCTAATTTTAATTATTTTAAATAAATAAATTATTAATTCTTAATAGATATAGCTGGTTAAGACTAATGAGATATTAATTGTAATAAGTTTATTTATATAATGTGCTATGATTAGTTTCTAGTTTATTTATAGTTAATGTTGAGATTGCAACAAGATGATGGAGCTTAGTGAAAAGAGTCGCCTTCACTAAGTGGGCCCGCAGGCTATTTTTGGCGCAAGTCTATTTTTAGACTATGTCTATTTTTAGACATATGGATCATGTCTATGGATTGCAGGTTGTTGTTTATGGATGATTGGTTAAGTTGGGAAAAATAGATGGACTTCTATTTTTAGATCACAGCGGAGTGACTGCTCAGTCTAAATATAGAACAGTCAAATATTATTAGCTCATAATAATATTTAGACTATAAACTTTGTCTTATTCTCTTGGAGCACTTCAGGATGAGCTACGGATGTGGTACATGCAGATCCCAGAAGGAAATACGTGGTTACCTATGGGATGACTAATATTTGCATGCAGGACTTCAGTTAGAACTCAAGTGAGTTGAGTTTAGTGGACTGGAGGTGCAGTTGATGGAGTTGTGTTCAGTTTAGCTTTGTTAAACTGGTTGTATTTAGTCTAACTGGCAAATAGACTAGAGATGAGTTGGGTGAATTAGTTATTAATTAATTCACAAGTTATTAACTCATAATACAACTAATGAATACATCAGTTAACTCAGTTGCATGTCAGTGCATGTTCAGTTCAACAGGGGCAGGTGTTAGAGAATCAGATTGCTATCAGTTATGACTATAGTTGTGCACCAGATCTTGCACAATCAAGGGATTGAGTATGCCAATGAGTTTGCCCACGTATTTGCCCACATTTTAGCTTATGCTCACGTCCACAAAGCGTGAGTGACTATTTTTTGCAGGTGAAAAACGAGTTTGGTGAGCCATTCTCATCAGTTCTTGAGCAGGTATTGAGCAGTGGAGGCAAGCAAGCAGTGGAAGAGATTTGAGCCAGTGATTGATTCAGATCTGAGCTGTATTGTGTGTAACAGAGGTGGAGATACTTTTGAGAAGTATTATGCTGTGTAATGTTACATGACTCAATCATTAATATACAGATAGTTGGGGTTTTTAGCGAGATGCTTTCCCCGGGATACATACTGTGTTAATGTGTGAATGCTCTTTATGTTTTATTGTTATTGATGCTGCTATATTGATGATCAACGTAGAGGAGCTTATGTATTGTGTATGTTTTCCGCAATAGTACATGATCAGGATAATCTCTGTTGAATATGTGTTAAATTATTCAAAATTTCTACATGGTATCAGAGCTGTTGATCATCTTATCTACTATTCAGGAAGTGTTTACATTCTATTTCTTTAGGCAGAGTCTGTAATCGGGCCAGGTAGCCTCTGGATTCATCCTTCCTTTGGAAGGTGAAATATCCGGTAAAAAGCCCATACAGTCAATCTCTGTACGAGAAATATTTTGTTCTCACGAATCTTAGATCCGAGGCGGTTGAGTTGGTTGCTGGTGGAATTCGAATTTGCAGCAGTGT